>JAZGTK010001088.1:0-45409 GCA_036877625.1 Ambastaia sidthimunki | reverse complement strand
TGATGAGTGTTGAGATCTCTTCTGAAGCTCTACTGGAGACATGTCAGATTACCAGAGTCTTTTTTCATGTGTCAAATCTGAAAAACAGAGACTTTTGCTATCAAAAGTGGATGGCAAACCAAGACAGGAGTCTCCATTTGCTATCAATTTAATGTCATTAATGTATACGCTGCAGAAAAGGGCAGCTTAAAGCAACATGAAATTCCATCTTGGTCCAAGCTGGTTTATGCTGGCAAGTGCTGGTTTGGTGCTGGTCTAGCTTGTGGACCTTGTTTTTGTAAGGTAGTTAAGAAGTCTGGTATTCAAAACACAATGTATGGTGATGAACAGCAATTCTGATGGTAAAGACATAACTTGTTTCTTTCATTTTTCCTCCCATCCTTTTCTGATCTGCATCGTTCCTCAAAAGCCACTGCCAACCAAACAACCAATGGGCCACTGTACCCCCTTACCATTAAGTGTATGTGTGTGTGTTCAAGTGTGTTTGCTGTGAGAAGACTATGAAATTGATGGTTGGGACATCTACAGCAGCTGACATATGGGTCCAAGGAGACAGAGGTACGTTTCTAACCCTTCACCTCACTGCTCCCCAAGCCACCACATCAGCATTTTACAAGACACACACACGCGTATATTAATACAAATAAACCATAGAATTTTGCCGGTGTATGACTTCAGCATGTTTCTGCCTATATCTCTCCCATATGTATATTTGCAAACATTGTGTATCTGTCTATCTCTGTAAGTATGCGTAAAGATAGAGAAAGAGAGAGAAAGAGAGAGGGAGAAAATTTTAAAATGCATCTGGGGAGCAAACTGCAATGGCAGGGCTTTTTGTTCGAGTCCCCACGGGGCAGCAATCACAAATGAGTCAGCAGCCAGTCGGATTTACAGCCCATTGATTAAATTAGCATTCGTTCCAGCAGCAGAATATCAACTCATTCGACCAGCCTCGTCCTCCCACCCTCAAACACACAAACACAAACAAACACACACACGAACACACACACAATCTCACATTGGGCTGACTGCCACGCTACAAGTCGCACAGCCAGGTTCACCAGCCTGCTTTTACTTTTTTCCTGGCCCACAGCATACGCCCCCATCCATGACCTAGGAATTATTTATTTCCTCATGACAAGGAGCAAAAATGGACTCTGTAGCACAGCAAATAAAAAATGGACCTTAAGGAGACAGATGCCAGTAATGTATCTCTTTTGTAGGTCAGTGTCCAAGACCAGGCACTGGCTGAAATCAAATATTGACTGGCCGTGGTGGAAGATAAGCCGGACTCTGAGAGAAGGCCTGAGGGTAAAACCCAACTCACTGACCTGCTTCTCCATGATATGAGCTGGACCAATTTGACTTTTTCTGCTCAATTAATTTGTCAAGGGAAATTGGATCAATTAGATGGGAAAAATAACAACACCCTTTTCTTTGTTATTCCACTCCAATCCAGTTCTTATATCTTTTACTCTTGTGGAAGAAAAGTAAACAGAAATCTAAACTGCCCTGATAGCTTTTCCTACAGCACTATGTATTTATGAATATTTAATCAATTAGCCAAAGCCCTTCGCAGAGATAGCCTGTAGCCAAATCACACTGAAGTCCTTATTTGAATAAAGCTTAAGATTATTACTGTAGAAATGCTTTGTGTTTGGTGGTCCTACATAAGAAAAGAAGGAAATAGAAGAGATGGGCATAATAAAAGAAAAAAGTGGCTGAAATAAAAAAGCCCCAGAGTTTAAAGCTGCTGTGTGTATTTTCTGCACCACTTGTGGCACCAAACAGAATTACATTAATGATTGTTTTCAAACAGATTTTCCAAATAGAACAACATTTTGGAGGTTCCAAAGAGCCACAGCATTTACACTCTTCAGGAACTCAACATGAACGATTTAAAGTAATCTCTGAACATTAAGCAAGGACAGAATCAAGTATTTTAACACTGTAAAACAGCTTTAAGACAAAGTATGAGTCAACACAAGATTTACAAAACAAATTCATTAATAAGCTATTAAAAAAAACTAACAACTTTCCTTAAAAATATAATAAATCAAGTGTTCAGCAGAAAAGAGTTTGAATGGCATGATTCAACAAGATGCTTCGTTGAACATCTGATTATTGAAACCGCTGCATGATGTCCTAGTCTGTCTTGCACAAAAATATAAAGGCAAATAAAAACTAAACTTAAAGTGTAAAATGAAGAACGTAAAGTGTGTTTGAGGGGGTCTTTTCTTCTTTTTTAAGGGAACAAACAGACACCAAAGCTTGCTCATTTTGGGGAGCTTTTGAGAAGGTGGAAGGATTTGGGCAGAGGTACCAATCAGACCTCACCCAACCTCCACTAATCCAGGGTGGATTTAAAGAGCATTGCATTTCCGGGGGGTTACAAACCTCACAAACACACTCTGCCCTGATCGGGCCTTTGTAGATAACACACCTTACAGAGACAAACTGGATTTAAAATTCAAAATAGATCCATTTAATTCCTTTATCTTCAAATTTACTTTAACAGTCTGTTTTTCGTGCTTGTCATCAGAACACCAGCTTGCTCCTCCCAAATGCAGAACTCAGTCCAGACCTCAGAACTGTGATGAAGTAATCTGTATCTAAGCCAGGCTTTCTTTCTCACCGGATACGCTGTATCTCTCAGCATGACATTGGTGTCCAGTTTTTAAATGGATTACGCTGTCAAAACCAATTAACTACATTCATGATACTGGTGCTGGAATTGCATTTTTGTAGCAGAAGCACAAATGTGTTTTGCAATTTTCGTTCTTATGACATTTACAAGCAATCCTGACATCAAAGACTTCAGCTGGAATCAGAGGCGGTGGCGAGTCAGGAAGTGAGGCTCTGTGGTGCTGCTGACATTGGTTATTGATTTTGATGTCTGCTGCAGATGAAACTCCTGGCATGAATCTTCACACATGACTAAGGTGGCGCTCAGTGATCTCTAATGTTCACATAACGGTCAGGCAAAATGGATTTCGGATAAACGTTATGAGACTTGCTGTCAATAAAGAGCCTCGTTTATGAATTTTGTTTTGTCTAAACGTCTGGCTTGGTAACTGATTGATGTCTTCTGCTTTATCTGGGCTGACCCGAGGAAGTGTGGCTCAGCTGCTGAGGTGCAGGCATAAGTCGGGTGGACAGTTGTGGACCCAGCTGCCATATGTCCAACAGATTCCGAAGGGTGTTGTGATGGCACACAGGGACTTGGCTAAGTCGGACCTTGCCCTAAAAATGACCGGCAGGGCGTCAAAAATGGCACATTACAAATGCAAAGTTACACCAAGATGCCAATCATACTCATTTGCTCCTGCCTGCAGAAAACACAGCAGTACTGACCAAAATGGACGTGACCAAACAAACCCAAGGAACATTATTTCCTCCAGCCCATCTATTATTGCCCTGTTTTTGAGGCTCCTTCCTTATATATCTGTCATCATTGGTAAATACCAGCCCCTGCATTAAACCTGCTGGCCTAATCAGGGTGCTGCCCGTGCAGACAGGATAATGGTCAAGGTCTAGTGCAGATCTATTGAACATTGTGTGCATTCAAGCAAGGCCTCAACAAAATCTATTGCACCAGGGATTTTTTGGGAAATTTCCCAGCAGTGCAAGAGCCTCGTTCATCATTTTGCAGGTGATAAGCAAGGTAGGCGTCACCAGACCAACAGCTAGATGGGCTTAGGGCGACAGAACCTTAACATCCATCGATTCCCTTAGCTTCTAATATTCATTATTTCAGCAGTGGGGTGTCATCACCTTCTATCCAGCCAAGATTCCTGTTTTTTCTTTAGAGAGAGACTTTGGCTTGACTACAGAACCATATGCAAATATGTTCGTTTAGTATGCAGGTATCATAACGATGCTGTGAATATCAATCAGAGCTTCAGACAGCCAAAAGCAGCAGTGGTGCCTTATTCTGTGAAAGAATGCGCTCAAAAAGCATCATTCATATTCTGATGGCAGGTAAATTGACAGGTTTACTGCACCCCCCCCTCAGTCCATCTCTGTGTTAACATGCCTCCCAAACCACACTATACCTCATTTTTGATCCATTCTTGACCTGAATTAGGTTTTCTCTTCTGCCTCACAGAATCCATCCAGTCCTAATGTCTGTGCTACATCCTGGACCAGATGTGCCTTAATGTGGTTACTGCCATAACAACGCCTGAAGCATACCAGCTCTGCCCAATGTCAACAGTCGATATACTCTTCGCTGTGCCCTCGTTATTGCCTCTGAAAGGTCCATCTTCCTGACCCTGCCTGTAACACAATTAAAAAACCCACATTAGCCAGAACGAAAAAAGAGCCTGATTCGATTAAGAGGAAGCTGATGAAGGCCAAAGCCTTTCAGCAAGCACACACTCTTCTTTTTGTCACCTCTATATGGTTTGAGGTCAGAGAGTATTTGAAAAAGAGAAAAGAGGCATTTATAATGCATGCGAGTTGAAAATGGTTTCATTTGGGAAGGACTTTGACCCCTGTGGTTGGGATTGCATGACAGGGGGTATAAGTACGAAGTTGCAGAATAGCTGGCCAAAGGTCAAGGACGGAGGGATTATTGGGCACCTCTTGTGAAGTTATAAAAGAGGATTTATTGGCAGGGTCACACTCGTACTAATCCACATGGCTGAAAAGTTACCTTTGATCAATATATTTCAGCGGAGTGTCTGAACAATAGAGCCTGAGACGAGCAGAGTGTATGTCTTCGTTCACCCCTCTCCGCTGCCATTTTCCCGAGCTTACCTGTGAAGGGGGAATAAAATAAGATTCTGGATATTGGTAAATGGAAAAAGAAAATCCATTTATTTAGAGTGGCCTGGAGGCTAGTAGCAACACTATACCATCTCTCTCTGGCCGGACAGAAAAAACATTCACATCCCCCCAGCGTGATCACACTACTGACGGTGGACCTCAGTTTCATCTAACAGACTCAGGAACACACACACACACACACACACACACACTTTAACCCTTGACTTTCCATCTTGCTCACCCATGAAAGCAGCTTTCTGTATCCCTTCACTCCACACCATGACTAAATCCAGAGGCCAGAGATCAGCTTTTTTACCCACCGAGGAAGAATTCACCTGTCAAGGTGCCTTTATACCAGCTCAGTTTAAGCCCCGGGGCACCAGCACAGTTGCGACACTGTCACAGTTTCGTTTTCTATTATAGTAGCACGACCCAGTGGTGTGTCTGTCCGTACCCCTCACCCTCTGGGAGAAGTTGGCTGCTCTGATCGCTATACGGAGCGAGAGTGGAAACGGTGATGATTCGTGCCTCTATTATCAGTTCCTGCCAAGAAGGTGCAGGAGCTTTTCTCAACCTCTGTCCACCTGAGGGGAATGACTGTCTTGTCGTAGAGTTGACTTCTATTTCCCTTTCTTTATCGCACCAGTGCTTGGCTGACTGAGATGATCTCGCTCTCTATTTCTCCCTGAAATCCCCTCCAGAGGGAGGCACCACAGAGTTGAGGCTTAGCAACTCCCCCATCTTGCACCTCCCCCCCCACGTGCCTCTCCTGGGGACAGGAAGCTTGGAGGTACGTGATATAACTCTGGCATCCTGAACAAATAAGATAAGGGAGTCAGCACACATGCTCATCAACAGCAAGGCCCCATCAAATATTCATAGGCCTTGACGGACCCTACAGTAAAATGGCCAATTTACCAGACTATGAATGGCACACTGAAATCAGCAGATAAGCTCCAGCCTGCTGGATATCCACAAGGGATCTGGAGGTAAGGGCAAGCAACCTTAAGACCAAACTTGCACCTTTTGGGTTGCTGTGGATCGTGATGGTGGTGCAGACAAAAACCATGTGGGCATGCTGAGTGATGAAGGGAGAGGAAAGATGATTTGGAGATAGTGGAAGTGGGTGACAAAGAGAGAGAGAGAGCAAGAGAGAGAGAAAAAGAGAGGAGAAGGATTAGAGAAGGGAATGGTCAGCGGCAGAAGGCTTTAGCAGAGAGCTGATATTTCCAGGCAGGACTTATAGCCTCCAGTCTGTCACTGATACACAAACACAGAGACTGCACCACATTTCACATACAATACTCCACACACATACTTCAATCTAAATGGAATGTAAGATTACGATAAGTGCGTCTCAAATCATAGCATGTTGAACACAGTGCCCTGCAAAATATCATTTTCACACTTAGAATTTTGTCTTGTATTCCAGTAAAATATCTAACCGTCTTTGAAAAGAAGACACATTTACTTGAGAAGCAAATGATACATGAAATGGTCCTGTTTTTGGAGATGTGAGGTTAAACTAACCTTGTTTTCCCTTGAATTAAGTGTATTTTTTTTACTCAAATGAAAAACAGTTTGCAGCAGCTTAAATCTTGTATTAACAAAATATTAATATCTTGTTAAAAAAAATTTTTTTTTGCTGCTTCCCAGGTGTACTAATTGTGTCTTGTTTTAAAATATTTATTTAGATATTTTTACTGTGAAACAACTAAAATACTAAGCTTAAACATGTTTTTGTGGTGGATTTTTGAAGTGTGCATTCATGTACATTTTTGCGCCTCCTTGCACACTGAAATAAAAGCAGTACGTCATGGATTTTTTACACCTTTTAGAAAAAAACTAGGAATATGTTAGGCCAAAGATGCCACAACAGATTTTAAATGTATGTACCTAAAAGTAATTACTTTTAGGGTCCTGAAATTAACAATTGTAAATGCTATTGATCACATGCAAATGCACACAGAACGTGACAGGGGTCCTGTGGTGTCAAGATGAAATTTCATGATATGGTAATATGTCCCATTACTGGTGTACTGCGTTACTACAAACCCAAAAGCATGTACGTATTGAGATCCAGCCTGAAAACATCCTTTGTGAAAGAGGACAGCAAATACTTTCTCTTTTTATTCAATTTCCCTTACTTTTTTTTAAAGGTTTATATCTTATTGGTTTAGATATAAACTGATAAATAAACCCAAAATTGATGCAAAACATAAACCATCTATCATGCCTGTTTTTATAGCTTCAGTACACTGTGTCAAGCTCAGTGTTAATACGATCCGTGAGATATAAGAGGCCATTTGTGACACACTAAGGATGATTGAGACATAAACAGTCAATGCACTTGCACCAGAGGAGTCTATAAGCAGAGCCGGAGAATTATCTGCATAGGAGAGCAGCAGGGCCCATCGGTATAACTCAGCCTGCCTCTCTGGTGCGTCTGTCCTCACTGCAGCAGAGCCCTCAGCACTTCCTGTCCCCAAGCACGGGTGCACATCACCGCCAAAAGAGTCTCAGCAGTGCCCGCTAAAATTGATAAATTGTTGCAGGTTTTTTCCTTTCCTTATTGATGCAATATATATTCCAAGAGCTACATTGTAGTCTTTAAGATTCTTTGCTTTGCCTGGGGAAAGAGAGAGAGAAAGAGAGCGAAAGGGAGAGAGAGAGAGAGAGAGAGAGAGAGAGAGAAAGGGTTGTGTTAATACATTACCAGACCGAAGTAATTCGCCAGAGTGTTCATAAAATAAGTGCTCGTAAAACACAGTTCCGTCAGACTGGAGCAACTCCTCACATGGGACGCCAAGAACTGAAGGTATTGTGAGGCCAGGGCAATGGGGGCAACACTCAGTCAGCGCACACACATGCTGCCTTTTGATTTTTAAGGTCCCTACATGGTGTTCACTGCTACATAGTTAACTTCAGTTAACAAAATGTGAAATTGGAACATACTCACACATCCATCTCTCACAAAACACACACACACAGTTCCTGTGTTCCTGTAGCTCAACTGGTAGAGCATTGCGTTAGCAGCGCAAAGGTTGTGGGTTCGATCCCAGGGAACACAAGTACTGATAAAAAAAATGTAAACCTTGAATTCACTGTAAGTCGCTTTGGATAAAAGCGTCTGCCAAATGAATAAATGTACATGTACAGTTCCACAAATCACACACATTCAGTCTCGTCTCTCAGTCTCATTCACATATACACACACATATTCAGGCTCATTCCAGTCATATGCTCTCAGACACACACACACACACACACACACACACACATGGATGCAACATCACTGGCCAGACTGGGAAAATTAGGTCACCTCAATATAAAGAATAATTGGCAATACCAGAGGAGACAACGAGTCATCAGACTAACTGCAGCACGGCAGGAGATCAGCAGAGGGGGAACTTCACAGAGTAAATCATACACACATACACAGAGGTGCTGAATTCTCCCGTGGGCCAGACTGCCATAGAGAAAGACAGAGAGAGAGAGAGTGTGTGTGTGTGTGTGTGCGAGAGAAAGACAGAGAGAGAGATTGTCTATGGGAACATAAAGAGAACAATTTAAATCTCTTTGCCCGTGTTAAAGGCATAAAAAGTGAGGAGAACATGCAATGAACTCTGTGATCCCTTTGATAGATTTATATGATGTGTTACAGCTTCATTTCTCATAAAGAGGAACATTTTAAATGAGCAGAAGTGTGTGATTTATGACTGTGGCCTTGTGATGTGTTTGTGTGTGTGTGTTCGTGTGTACATACGTTGCATGCAGAGAGACAAGATTACATGATCCTCGCTTCAGCTTTGAGCTGCATTTTAATTAGTTCAAATAACATTTACACGGTAAGACAGCTGTTTACAAACATAATGCATTATTCCTTCTGTGACTGACCTGTCATGCATCACTTTTACAGTAGCCCCAAAGCTATTCAGATGCACAACAAAAAAAAAATGTAAGAGTGCCGTTAAATTACATAATAATCGAAAATTTCACATATATTCTAAATCCTAAACATTTCCAAACATCGTCTAAATGTCATTGTAACATCTGACCATCTATTTACCTATTTATACTGTATGTCTGTCTGTGTAACTTGTGATAGAATGAGCTCAAAGACATTAAACAGCATCAGAATCGCACAGGTTACGTGGGCCATCGATCTTAAACACAACCAGTCAAAGAGTTGGCTGCCAATTTCGCCTACGAGTCACCACCAGGCCATCCATTACCCATAAATGTTTGCGTGGGCAATTGTGCGCACATCACACCTACAGCCGCTTTACAGCAGACCAGCCGGCATTAATTGAGGTATTGAGAGAACGTCATTACCGTGGTAATAACTCACCGGCGTAAATGATCGTGGCAAAAATGGCTGCGCCTCATTAGCCCCATATCTCATTGCTTAACAAACATGTAATTGAGTGCAAATGTATTTGCCTATTGACGGGTCCATTTCCAGCCGGGAGAGCTCAGCCTGGCTTGATAAAGAAGAAACTAAATTACACTAAAACAACATGGCGACAGTGCATTTTTCAACCTTAAAATAAGTCGCTCGCTTTTCTTTTAAACCATATGTCTTTATCACATTCTGTCAGGGTTGAATTTATAATTAACTTGTATGCATGTAAGTGCGTCGTAATAACTATTACGGTTTAAGGATGTCTGTTCAAATTAGCTTCAAATAGAGCCATGAATCCTGTAAAACTGCTGCCAAATGGCCCAACAGCCCTGGCAGATGCAGCCCATTTAAAAGCACATTTCTGTCTGTCTGTGAGGGGACCGTGCTACCGGTTGGGACCCCGCTCACCATCTTCAATGTTTATTTGGTCTCCATTATCTTTTATTTGCAGACTGATGCTTTCTCTTGGCAAGAGATCAGCTGTAATTCAGCATCGTAGGGGCAGTGAGGGAATGAGCAACAGCAGAAGAGCCTGCTGTCGTCCAATGAGAGACACACAGCAATGGATAAATCACAGACAGGTCTGCCGGGCTAAATAAACTCTGTGCTTTTGTTTCTGAGGAGGATTCTCATTTAACCCACTTCAATGTGACCCTCTAACACTACACTGTAATTCATAATGCACATTTCACTGTGTTTGTTCCTCTGGTGTTTCAGTGCTTTGGTTCAGTGGTTTACATTAACAGCAATGAGGAGACTGTGCTTTAAAATAAACAAGATGCAGACAAATGCATTTACATGCAAAAGTGAAAGTGCATTAAGGGAATATTTGTACCCGTCTTGATCTTCAAAATGACTTCAGTGTAGCGATGTTGATTCATGCATGTTAAATATTTTAGGTTGCATAACTTAACTTGTATTAGCAATATAAATGGATTTTATAAAACCAATTAATTTACAGTTTTGCATGTTACAATATACGTTTCCACATAAGCACAATTTTGGAGTTATGTGACAAAATTGTGCCTTGCTTTTTGTATGCTTATTTGCATGACTTATTTTGCTTTCCAGATACACATATTCTGATATCTGTGCAACACAACATATATATACAAAGCAAACCAAAGTTCACAACACAACAAAATTAAACCATAACACAACAAACTGAAGTGAACACATTGGAATTGAGCCACATGTTAATGTAAGTGAATTCAATATGATTTTGATTTTAATGTTGATGCATACTTGGTCTTAAAGACATGTTATAATGCCAATAAAAGTTTTAAAAAATAAAGGAAAACTTTTTTCAATTAAAAATGGCCCCAGTGATTAGGCACATTTCTGTTGTGCCTTAATTTTGTTATGCTGTGAACTTTGGTTTGCTTTGTGAATTCTTTTGTGTTGTGCACTTCTTGGCCACCGTAGATATGACATTTAACACACATTCATTCAATGAGAGGATGAAAAGGACCAGAGAGGAGAGATGAATGATAGTGGCCCAGCATAGAAAGAGCAAACAATTCAGAGACATTAATGGAAAGCAGTCAGATTCCCAGCAGCTGCCCAAAACACACATTTAAGATATGCAAATGACTGCAATGTCATAGTGAGGCACTTGACAACATGTTATTACGTCTCAATATGCAAACAAAACAAGACAGAGAGAGATTAGGGTAAAGAAAATAAGAGAGAGAGAATGGGACAAACAGGCAACACACACAAAAATTATCTGTTTGTGCCCTGCATTACAAATACTGACCAACCCACACAGTCCAGTCAGCCAAAAAGTAAGTCAAAAAGCTGATGATGTAGAGATGAATGTTACTAATTCTTTGGGCTTTATTGTTTTAAACTAGATCTTATTTACCAACCATAATTCTTGTGAAGCCCTTTAGAAATGGATCAGAATGAAATAAAGAAGAAATGAAAAGAGACAAATAAAGTGACAGATTGAGGAACTGAGGAAAATATCACAGTGGAATGAGGTGTAAAATGTGCAGATTCGGTGCAAAGAAAAGCATGAAAAAACTTAAAAAGCTAGCTCTTAAAGGGCCGGCGCTCTGGTGCTGGACGGCTCAATGCCTGGCGGGCCGTCCAGTTGCCTGGGAGACAAGCATCTAAGAGGGACAGTAGGGGGGACGGAGCAGAGCCAATAATGAAACTCCAGCACCTGCCAAAAGCTTAAATTAGAAGGAAATGCTGCAGCCAAATCCAGCCATGGGGAAAGGTCACAGGGAAAACGTTCCAAAGCAAATGCGGAGATGCTGCGACCCAGGAGCGTCTTAGATCTCCCTAACCTGATAATGCTGAAATGGATGGGACAGCACAGACAAAAGGACAATCTGCTGTATCGTGCCGCCTGCTTTCAGCCGGTGTTTAACCCCTCTCAGTAAAGCAGACGCTAGGCGGAGCTACACAAAATGTCAAATGGTAATAGATGGAAGAAATTTGCTCTAGAAAGAAAATGAATGTGCCTCAGATTTGCTGGTCATTCTCAAAAGGTCACCAGAAAATATTAAATACCAAGCAATGAAAAGGTACGGTAAAGACTGGAGATTGTGTAATCAGTAGCGGAGAGCATCCTCGTTTTTAAATGACGGTCTGACGTTTATTAGGTGCTAAATGAATCAGATAATTAATTGAGGCATCTTAATCGCTTTTGGAATTACAAATAAGATTTTATGGCACAATGAATGTCACAGTGCTGTTTGTTAGATCCTGACTATAGCTGGTGTGAAATCGGAATATTTTATTTTTGAAGCCTTTAGGAACTATTGAATTTCCCTGTTGCTTTGCAGCTTATGAAATATTGCACATGCTTTTCAGAATATAAATACATGTATGTGCAAAAGGAACATGGCTTAATAGAGGACACATTTGAACTGGGGTTATTTTTGCATCCTGTGAATCATGGATTTAAGGCTGTTTTTTTACTGTAAATATTACCCAAATATTAAATAAATGATTTACATATTTAATTGATGACAAATCACTGATGCTTACTGTATACTAGGCCCACCCAGTTTCTGTAAGGTAGAACAATTCTACCTCATTACATTACAGTATACTGTACCTCATTCCTAAACACCCAAAGAACTAATGATAAGAAAAGTACAAGCTAAGGAAAAGTGTGGGAAAAATGTGGGGAAGCCTTGTGCTGCTGCTGGCTGTGTGACATTAACTGTTGTGCGGGCATTTCAGTGAAGTGTGTCAGACAGGCTTTGCAAAAAAGCTGTTATTGAAGAGGAGATATATGTTCCATGACCACAAACCCACAGCGGTAAGCAAACACTGTTACTCATTTTACACATGAGTAGGACATTTACATAGAAGTCTTAAAGGCACAGCAACAAAATTATGCAAAATAGTATAACAGCAAAAAATAATTCTATAGCTCAGAGAGGTTTGAAAATCAAACTATAACTTACTACACATTGACTAACATTATAAGTGGATTTCAAAGCAAAAATACATGATAAAAAATGTGACATAACCCCTATAATTTACACTGATTCCACAGCAAACAAATTTAACCTTAATGATTTTTATTCAATAGAATTTGGATTTAGCATGTGAAATGTGGCTAGGACATTTAACCAGGGCAGGGGTGGTCCAAACAGCTTCTGGCTGTTTGTTTTGGTTCCTTGAGGAAGCGTGTTGTTCTGATTAAACTCATTATTGAAGTTGTAAACTGCCAGAGCTGAATGTTCTAAGTATTGATCGTCTGCTGAGTAAAGGTTTGCTCTAGCACCCTGAGGGCTTTAGTCCAAGATTACTATTGTCCACAAACGCTCTCTGTCTCTGTTTCTTATCCTCTGTGAGTGTTTAACTGACCATCACAGCAGCCCAAAAATTAACCAGTGACCTTCCTAACTATTTCCTCCTATCAGAACGCCAGCTCTATATCACTCGAGGTTATGGGGCTGCCCGCGGGCGACACTGTGTGAGCGTGACATGGATGATCTAGGTCTTCACGGACAATTAGCAAGAGGCTACTTGATGGACTGTCTCCATCGAGTGTCAGGGCTTGCTTTAGAAGGGTGGCAGAAGTTCCAACCGTGCCTTTGCGTGAATCCTAAACTGCAAAGGAGGTGTGAAGGCAGAAAGAGAAGGCATGCTGAGGTGGGCACAGCAGGAAGACAAAAAACAAGTCACTAGTCTCCCCAGGGGTCCACAGGCAATACAGGACCTAATATTAGCCCTTCAGTCACACATGCATTGTAAAGCGCCACCTGCATTCTTAAATTGGTCATTGCTGTTCCCCAGGAAAACCTGTGCCTCTCATTAAGATGGCATCCGTGATGTGGGGCATCTTCCTCCAGCACTTGAAATTAAGATCAGCTGGCGTCCAGCTGAGAGTGAGACTATCGGGGCAAAGCTTTGGCAGTGCACCGGCTCTCATGGGCTGTTTTGCCGTATGGTTCTGCTCTAAATGGCAACTGAGGAGCTTTCATTAATTTTAACCACCCCCCACTAAATGGTTGCAGTGAGGGGTGTCTAGACGAACTGGACTGGGGCGACCCATGTGTGCCACAGACTCATTCAAGGGTATCATGACTGAAATTCCCTAAAAATAAGGAGATATTATATACATAATACATGTTATCTAAAGTGTTATCTACATAATAAGAATATGTCATCTAAAGAGAGACAAGCATGCAGACCCGGTATTGTAACAAATACTCAGAATCCGTTCTCTTCATGTAACACACACACACACACACACACAGCAGTGGGCAGTCATTCATTGCTATGCTCAAGGGCACCTCAGTTGTTTCCTGCCAGCACTGAGAATCAAACCGGCGATCTTCAGACTTCAAGCTCCTTCTAACCAGTGCGCCACAACTGCCCCTAGAAAACTGTGGATAATTACTTATTACATTCAACATACTATAGAGTGACACTAATTAACAGCCAACATGATGGCAGCCGGCTGTACCAGAGACAGGTATAAATATATGCAGGCTATTTCAAAAGGTGTACCTACAGGTTTATTTGAATGACCAAAGATCATTCGCATTAAGTTAATTGAGTCCACTTGATTAACTGTCATTTCTTGACACAGCTTCTCACACCAATTTAAACAGAGATTATGTGGCCTTTATAAAGATCCTGCCCCTCATTTAACAGATAACCCAATCACAGTCCAGAATTTTGGGGTGGCCAATCAAACCTTATGAAGAATCAACCTAAATAAACTGTTAATGTAATGCCGGGTGTTTTCACATTATAAAAGTCATCTTATTTTATCAGCTCTAAATAAGAGCCCATAATAGTCAAGTAGCTTAACTTTACAGCTGAATTCAGAGATATACCACTTAAAAACTTTAATGATCGAACCAAGATGTTATAGGATGTTATGATGTCACAGGAAATGAACATTATATGTGGAGGCGAGTTTTCTGTATCTAAGATTCTGGCTCCCCACAGAGCCTCTATCTTTTTAATATGTGTTCCTTATGGGAGTGAACCTCGACTCCACGCATGGGCAGCATCAGTGACTATCGCTGCAGCCTAGCCCACACTGGCGCCACCAGTCTGCAAGCCTAACAAGGTCCCACAGGTCATAAAACATACGGGGCGTGAAAATGATGGGGTGGTTGAGGGAGTAAGAACAACTCCAGTTGTAAATCTGAACTGCAGCATAAAAGAGATCAAAGACGATGGTGTTTGGTTGTTTAATTATTAGCTAATACTCTGTTGAATCTTTGGAGTTCTGTAGTGTGTAGAGCTCTGAGCTCTGCTAAGTACAAAGGGAATACTGCAAAAGCCTCATTTGCAATTTGTATTTAGTGCATTCATTGATGTGCAAAAATGCTTTTGAAATCACACAGGTGGAGTTTTACTTTTATGGTTGGAGGGGAAAATTGGAGGTTGGGGGTAAAACAGCATTGTTAACTATACAATTAAACTATATCACATAAAGATGAGTTTATGAAGACTTCCCAATGTACAGGTGACATTATAGAGTGTGTTATAGCCGAACACATTTAAAAATAGCTCATTCATGTTCAGATTTGATAAGTCCAATCCAGCTGGTAGCTGTGTTGCATCATTTGCCATTTTGCAACTAAAAATTCTGTCATCATAGATCCACCCTCATGTTGCTCCAAACTCATGGAAGAAAATGTGCACATTTTCACAAAAGACAGCTATAGAAATGAATGCAATTTACTTACACACCCAAACAGTGATTAAAACACATTTTTCCCTTGACCTCCAATGGCCAGAGTCAACAGGCAGGACAGCATAAAAACAAAAACTTATTCTGATAACACTGATAGCTCCTACAGAATTGAACGTCCACCACTCCAGCAAAACAGACCAGCTACAAGCTCCCTGTACTTTTCTGCTTCTGATCTCTGGGGTTAAAATACAGCCATCTATTTTGATTTGGCCAGCAGTGATTTAGGTAGAACAGGAAGTAAAAGCAAACCAGTCCAGTGTATCTGATCATCTAACAGCTAATGTGTAATAATGTCCTCTTTGACTATTACAGGCAGTAAGGCCATTTACAGGGCAAGGTTTAAAAAAATCCTTTTTTACAAAGGATCCCTGACTTTACATTTTACGTGGGCTCCCCTCGTCACCTCCACAGACCCATGAAAGCAATGAACAAATGTCATATGCTCATAAAAAGAGGTAAAATACCTGTCACAGTAAAAACGAGCAATGAACCGAGCCCCTATTTCCTGGTCACTGTCTGGAAAAGGTCAAGAGCCATTTAAAAATGCCCAGAAACCCACAGGACCCGAGCACATGCTATAAACATTACTGACCATAGCAGTTTTGGTATGGTTGGATGGGCAAATGTCATTACTGCTGTCAAACACTATAAAGCCTGCTGGTGTAATATGGTGTCTATATAAAAATATATTGCCCTTAGGCCTTCAGTGGTATAGAAACATTAAGAGACCATTTTCCCAAAGAAACTATTAAGTTCAAATATTTTCTCAACTTAGCTCTGTGAAGCTTATTAACATATTCATTAGCTTAAAAATGCCATAAAGATAGATTTAAAAGATATGGTTGGACAGTAAAATGAATTGCACCTGCCAGTATTTGCATGAATGCTGGAGTCTTACTGAAATATCCTTTATATGTTATATGACCACATTTCAACAGTGACACCAGGTTGATTAATCAAAATCCGTTATACATTTTGAGTTGATTTATAATGCATCACATTTTGAAAATTTTCAATCCATTTCAACTAGTTTACTGTACATTTGAACATGATCAAACAGCCAAGAGCAGCTGTCCTGAATATTAGCATGGCTGTGATTTAGCTATAGGCATAAGGTTCTTGAACTTATATCTACTATGTTAACCTATATTGCTAATACAACATAGCCAGTAATTGTGTTGTTCTTCTAACAAAGCATTTCTAGAATCCAGCTTGCCCAATCAGATTAGAGGACCAGAACTAACGGTTGTACAATACAACTTGTCTTTCCAAAAGCATATTGATGTGCAAAATTAAATTAAATCACTAAATAATACAGTGTGTCACCCATTCACATATAAAATAAACTTAAATTTAATCCCTTTTTCCCCCATAAACGTTGTTTGGTCTCAACACCATGGGCTCCTCATAGTCCATTTGCTCACCTTTATAGTTCTGGCATCGAGAACTTCCTCTTAGCCAGATCAAGAAGTTCAGCTTCATTAGAAACTGAATGTTGCTTGTTAATGTGAAACGCAGTTAAACGGAACAGACTGCAGAGTCTCAGCAGAGCTGCCACTTCCACAAACACTAAATCACCTCATTGAAAACTTGCCAGTTGTTCAGCAGTGAAAGACATTGGGGAGAGCAGGAAGAGAAGGAGGAGTCAAATAACTTGCCATGTTTTCTGATTTACGTGCTGATGTGATTGCCGTCTCCGATCGTGAGCGGAACACAAAGAGTAACGGTATACTAACAGCATACAACAGAGAAACGTGGGTGGCTGAATAAATGGAGTCTACTGCATAACCTGATAGGGCAATTGATGGTCATAGCAATTAAGATGCCATAACACTCAACAATTATGTCCCTTTAATGCATAAAGGCATAAATGGAAAAAACAGAGATGAAAGCAGAAGTTATGCACAGCGGTTTAATTCTCTGCATTTCTCAGCCTGAAGAATCAAAGCGATTTTTAAAAAGGAAAGAATTAAACCTTGCAGAAAACAAAGACAGGAAGTGATGCAAACAGACAGGGCATGAAATGAAACAAATTGGCATTGCATCACCACTTTGTCTTTCTGTTTTAAATTTACACACTTTATACCGCAGTTTACCGCACTCTGCTGTAAACCTTTACCGAGTACACCTGCATTACTAAATATAATGTGTAAAGATTAATGTGATCTTACCAAACTTTAACTGAAAATTAGTGTTCATTAGGTTTTGTGAAAAGATTTCTAGTTTGGAGAATATAAGAGCTGTTGGGACAGTGAAGCAATGTCTACAAGTCCGAAAAAACCTGGAGAACTGACAGTATAGATATTTACCTTCTAAAGCTGCATCATAAATATAATGGAACCTTGACAGTGACTCATTTGTAACAGTACAGCGTTCAACACTCCCTCAGTCTATGAACAAGCAAATCTTCAGCACCAAGGACAGCGAAACACACATGCAGCTAGAAGGCAGCGACCAATCAGGCTCCAGTCTGATGAACAACTGAATCCATATGGAGCTCATCAGTTGGACCTAAAAAGACATTCAGGTAGCCTCGACTAAAGGGTATAAAGGCTAATACCGTTGTTTCGGTTTGCTGTCATATAGACTTAGAGGAAGATTAACCCGGACCACCCGACATCCTGCGGATTTCCTTTCTTTCACATGCTGCGTCTTCACGACCCCTGCGGTGACCCCACGAACACCTGCACATACACATATCACATTCATTCTTGTGACACCTCACCCACACTGTCACTGCAATGTAGCTTCACAAAAACAAGCATGGCATTCAGACCATCTTAATGCTCTTAAATGCTTAAATTTAGTTTTCAAGGGCATGATAATTGAAAATTCCTGCCTTTTCTTTCCAGCGACATTTCTGAAAAAAAAAAACTGGCAGACAAATAAACAAGCACGCACACACTTCATGCCAAAAAAAGACCCTATAATATGCAAAAATGCACACAAATCCATATCGTTGTTTTCACCCCTGCACAGGCTGGAGAAAAAAATAATACAAAAGCTGTAATTGCATAGAAATACCATATTCTCTCTAATTATGAGACTTTAGTGGTGAATTACCTGCTGTTGTCAGTGTAACTGACAGTTTTTGTAAAAAAATTTTTTACAACAGAGTCTGCCACAGGTGCATGCGTTTGTGTGACTGCAAGCAACAGCAAAAAAAACCTATTTAGAAAACTAATCTGATACCATTTTTTTCTGATTGTTCCTCAAACCGAGCTAAAGCCACAGAGGTCAATCACAGCTGGGCGGCACGTCTCAGTCCATCAGCGTTTAAGTGGTGACAGCACCCAGAAATGGTTATAAGACAAACTGTACTATTGATCTGCTGTTGCCAACAAACACAGGACTGGTCCACCATGACTAATGACTCGCTCAAAAATAATCTAATGATTACATGTTCAATAATTAGACGTTTATAAATCACTACCACGGTCGGTCTGTAAATACAAGCCAGTTGGACGTCAGTAAAGGTTGTGTGGGGGAAACCGAGGAACAAAGACGACTCATATATTATGTGTAATTGAATATTTGCTATCCACACGACATTTGGAGCCGAGCAACGTGTAATCCATTGTGAACTGTGGTAAATGTTGCACAAAATCATTATACATATGTTTACGGCAACCTAATGTTGTGCCAAAGAAATCTGATAGGCTGTAGGTTACAGTTCAGCTGGTGTCCTTGACATAAAATGGGATGAGTGAGTCACAGATAATGTAAATCATCCAAAGGTCTCGCTCCAAAAGACCAAGATTAAAGACATGGTGCTCCACCATAATATTACAGTACAGCCTGTTTGATATTTTAATCTAGCATACGATTCCCCTAAATGTTCTTAGTGCATGACAGGCTTTTGACTGGCTTATTACTGTCATAAACCAGCAGCCACAGCAATATGATAAAAACACCAATATTTAATAAATAGTTTTATTTATTGCAAAAATTGAAATAAACTTCTTCTGTCAAGTGATATATGCTGAAATTACATAATGGCAACACAAGGATTCTACTCGTAACTGTTTATGTCATCAGATTCCAAAAGCATTCATTTAAATGGATTTTTAAATGATGTCATTGCTGAACAAGCTGAAAACTGAACTTTTATAAAGTTCTGAGCTTTCAACTTATAATTATGAGATCAACAAAGGTTGGAATTACCATAATTATGAGTTTCCCATAACAAATGTTTACATCTAATGCGAACACACAAATAGTTCATTAGCCTAACTGCAGGCTGGTCGCGGTTGCCAAGCAACATTTTCAAAATACCTTAAAACGTGGCTCATCCAATCAGATATTAGAGTCTTAATTATTCAGTTTATAATAAACCAATGCACCAGAGGAGGTCAGTGCATTATAGTGAATTTACCACAGTTAAAGGGTATTGTTAGGCCACATGGTCTCAAATGGTTTGAGCCTTTGTTTAAATTGCAGTACCAGCAATATGATAAAAAACTGAAAAGGGCAATAAATGAAACTTGTTTATTAAAATAATAATAATAAACAATTTTATCTACAAAGTAATACCAAATATTTGACTAGCCTAACAGTATGCTGTTCATGGCTGGTGCATTAACACAGAAGTGTAGCTACTTGTATACATTAGCTATTTCACAAAGGAATATCATCCAATATCAAAGTCATCCAATCAGATTTTGAGCTGTGAGTAAAATTTCTATTTGATTACTGCTGTGAACAGAAACTGATCCTCATATTGTGAGTCCAGTGTCAAATGTAGTAGCCATATGTTTCAGCCATGTTTTGGTTTAACTCCCACAGGCTATAAGCACCAGTTTCCTCTCTCTCTATAGAGAGAAAGAGAGAGAGAGCAGAGGAGGAGAAGAGCATGATGAATGAAGAGAAGATGACTGATCGGATGACATGGGGCTTTAGGGTATATCTCCCCTCCCACTGGGTGAGCAACTGAGCTCTTATTACCCATCCAGTTTACAGCACACGCACACACACACACACACTATATTATACATACACACAGACCACCGAACACACAGTCCAAATTACATATTACTTACACACACGCGCACACACACACACACACCCCATTATTTTACATCTGTGGGTCAATGTCAGAGAAAGCTGACGGCAAATCTGTGCATGAACACTCTTCATGAAATTGTCCTCCTCTTCCCTCCCTCATCTTCTGCTCTCACACTCATGAATGTCACTATCAGGGTTGGGCAAAAATTCTGAATTTAAGAACAGGCTGCCTTTCATTTCATGAGGCTGAATTGCACCAACAGGACGCTGAATTGGATGACAAGGAGGCAATTTACTGCATTACGATTAAGGGAAATTCAAAACAGCCACACAAAAAAGAAACAACTCAACAACAAAACGGGCAAGAACTTCTAAGTCTGCTTCATGTTGCCTCCATTAGCGGTTCTTCCACCATGTTCTTTTTTATATTATTACAAACTACATACAGATTATATATTCATTTATATAAATTATTTATATTATTATGTATTTATAAATTCAGGAATTCTGGTCCAAAACCAGATGTTCCACAATGTTCCACAGAACACTCTTCTTTAATCTACACTTCTCATCTCAGTGCATGTCCAGCTCTGCTTAAGTGACTTCTCCTGCCTCTTCCTAATCACATTTTCCCCTCTTTCTCCCATGTCTCCACATCTGTCTTTGTCAAAACTCAAAGTTGATTCATCTTCTCCAAATCACTCATTCCCTCTTGCTCCTCAACCCCTAGGCAGCTCTGTGCAGGAGAGAGAGACTGAAATGAAGCAGAAGAAAGAGAAGGAGAAATCAGGTGGAAGTGACAGCTTCAGAAGAGAGATCAGAGGCCGGGTGTCCGTGCATCCTGCCGGGCAGAAACGCAATATCTTACCTATACAACCTCTCCGTCACCATCCGCCCCAAATAGCACATAAAACCACTCAGCTGAGGAGAAATAAACTAACAACAGATGCAGCAAAAACAAGGTGTCAAGGGAAATGGTTTCATCAAGTCCAGCTCATAAAAAGGGAATTTATGGAGGCAAGGTTTTTTTGTGCTCAGCAAGCGCTCTCTCTCTGATCGTATGGACCTCCTGTACTGACCAGCAGGCCCGTTCGCTCTGTCGCTGTGGCTGTAATCAAGGCCAGGGTCGTAACTCACAGGGCAGCGCAAAGAGAAATTGGGGCTGAATCCATTAAAAAAAGGAAAAAAGCTCTGAATGGAATCACACAGTGAGGTTTGAGTCTTGTAAAAATGCCCTGATGGACCTGTAACTCCTGCTTCACTCGCCTTTTCTTATGTTTCAATGTTCTTTGGGTCTGTCCAACTCATTATTTTTATTCTCTTCTCATTTTTCTAACTCTCTTGGCGTATACTTCGAATTTAATACCAGTGTATTGTATACTGCACACTATATAGGGATAATAAAGTGGGGTAACTGGTGGAATGGGAAATCTGAGGTTAATCATCCGTCTGTCATGATGTTTCTTCCATTAATAGAAACACACAACATCCTAGTATGACAGTTTTTTTAACTATATTTTACCTGTATTCACTCCATTTGAAGTACATACTAATTCTTTGAATTACTGTATGGAACAGTGCACCATATACAATGATATTTTTATTATTTGTTATTTTTATCATTACTGATATAATGATGATTCATATTAATTCACCCTATTTCAGTTCTGTTACTTTGCTGTGGATGTATGGCCTGTATGTACAGTATATACCCCATTGCATTATGGGATAGTGTTCCCCGTAGTGTGCTTTGCAGATTTAGCAAATGTACTGTGCAAGGTCATTAGGGTATTCCATGCATACAGAACATTTGCATACTGTGCACAGTTTACATACTGCATACTGCAAGAGTAGTGTGGTAGCACAGCATACTGAACATGCCCCAAGTTTCTGAGCCCATATTTTTGAGAAGCCTCAAAGCAAGAGCCTGCCAGTACACAACAAAATCCCACCTCCGTCGTCTTCACACCTCTGGTGAGGAACACACACATGCTCCACACTGCCCGGGACTTTTGCGTGCAGGGTCACATTCGATCAAGTCAGGGGGTGTTTGAATCTCAACCTCCAAATCCCCTCCAGGCCTAATATGTTCCTTCTCATTGATTAGACTTTTTCACTCAGACAGACGCCCACAACACAGGGCAACAAAAACATCACTCTGCCAGTTACCGATTGGTCAAGAACAGCTGGGTCTGCATACACATTTATACTGTCACTGTTGTATAAAAAATTAGTGAATACTGATTTATATTCATTTATGAAAAATGACCGTAAAAATAGCTAATATGATAAAAATGTGTTGCACAAGGAAATCAACCCTTTTCATTACAACCCAGCTCTCGCGGGCATTGTATCATTTGAAAAGCCAACCTTCCCTGCATGCCTGTTAGTTATTAATACCTCATTGTTGGCTTTTTCTTGAAAGAACCCAAAGAGGAAGATAAGACGCACACGTTCACTCAAGACTCTCATGCGAAAGGGGGGTGCATTAGCTCACACTTCTGTCAAACCCCCACCCCCGCACGCCCCGATTTGACATGCAAATAAGAGCCGCATTTGCATCTACCTGACTAAACAAACAGGAATTAGAGGAGACAATCAGCACACATAAGAAGTGAGAAATTAGATCAGAAAACACCTCTCC
Organism: Ambastaia sidthimunki; assembly: GCA_036877625.1. Classification (NCBI taxonomy): domain Eukaryota; kingdom Metazoa; phylum Chordata; class Actinopteri; order Cypriniformes; family Botiidae; genus Ambastaia; species Ambastaia sidthimunki. Next base: position 22,399 of record JAZGTK010001088.1, on the reverse strand, counting down.
CCAGGCTTATAAATAATTCAGCATTGTGTGTTTTAAGAACTAGCGTGCTCATTTTAGAAGATCTCAGATTTGTGCTGATGCGGTGAGATCCGTCCCATAGTTTGCCAGCGGCATTATGGTAGTTAACGTTAATTCTGAAGGAAACCGCTACCTGCTGAGGTCACGGCTGGTGACCCCTCATCAGGATGGGGGAAGCTGGGATGCAATTTTTTCAAAATGTCTCCACCACAATGTGTTCATATGTATGCATACATGTGAGCATGATCAGATGTTTCTTGCATGGAAAGATAATTTGACCTGAAATGAAGGTCCTGGAGCGACACGGGCGGCCGTCAGCTCTCCTGTTCTTAATTAGAAATCAGCGTCCGTACGCCCGATCTACCTTGGCCATGCCACAGCGGACTTCATGCTAATGAAGCTCTGCTTTAATGGAGCAGCTAACCCTCTCTTTGACAGAAAACACACCTTGAATTGGAAAAGAAGCAGCATGCAGGAGAAACTCACCTTTGTGAAACTCCAAACAGGGCAACAATTTTCAGGTGAATGACACGGCTGGGCTGGGGTCAAAGGTCAAATCTGATTACAGGTCACGCAAAACAAGCAGTCCAGGTGACTTTAATGATGACCACACAGGTGCCTTGGAAAGGGGAAAGAGACGTCACTACAAACAGAAGTGCACAAAAATAATCGCAAACATTTAATTGTGGCTTTTGAAAGTAACATTTGGGTGATTCTTATTGAACCATCTACTGCATGTGAATGTATCTAAATGCTCTCTCGACTGCTGGTTTGTGCACATTAGTCTCCGTGACTCTGTGATACTGTACTATCTTCTGTGGTTTGAAAAAGATATTAAACTACCATTACCCTAAACCTGTAAATATTTAAACCTCCAAATGTGGATGGAGAAGCCTTTCCAGGGAACAGACAAGTCACTTTTAAATAGAACAAGACGATTATCTTCACGTCATAATAGCAAATCAATAGTTGCCACATTTAGATATGTACATGAGAGATAAAAGTTTAAAAAAACCTACTGCAATACTTTCTTTTCATGTTCCTCTTCTTTGATGAAGATGTTTTTCCTTCTGTCTTACCACCCCACGTTTGATGCTCCAGGCAGCGCTCGAAAACAAAACAGTCATTAAGAAAAGGAACTTGTTTCACCAAACTATGAGAATCCATCATACCGTGTGTCCCAGTTGTTGCCTGTCTGTCGCCTCGTGCTGTCTGTATCTCTTTTTAATGTGAAATCCATGAACATCAGTGGCTGAGGATTAAAGATCCAACAATGCATTTCTGCAGAGGAACCTGCTGAACGAGAAAATTATGTACATACATTATTTATATGTGTGATATACAGTACATGTACAGTACAATAATCTGTGGCTTCCTCGTTGTTAAACCAGGAAATAAATGTTAAAGTGTAAAAAAGGAAGGTGCAGTATAATGGAGAAATATTTTGAATTAAACTATTTAAAGGTCATAACATAAGAAAATTCATTCATATTAACTTCCTGCATGAAAGCTAAAACTAATTGATTGCTTCATTAAAAGGGTTTGAATACAGGAGAAATTCTAAAATTTGTTATTTTTAATGCAATTTTATTTAGATTCCATCCTGTAAATATCATTTGTAATATAAATGTTTACAACAACAGCAGGTGCATTTTACTAATAGTCTTACACTTCTGGATATAAAGACAGACAGACAGGATAGACTACAGACCTCCAGTTAGAGACCTGCTGGTACATACTAATATTTCATACTGCATAGGTCTATTCTAAAGCGATTTCTTTCAATTCCGCTGTTCTTTGAAAGAGATTATCTGTCCCCATCTCTGAGCGTTTACCATTCCTCTCAGAGGAAAAGTTCAGCCACCTTTAAATTGCTAAATCACGTCTTGACTGCCTATAATCTCCCGTTTGCTTTTCTTTCCACTTGGTGGCTTTAAATCCTCCTCTACCCGCCAGAATGGCAGATGGGAATGCGGCGCTTCAAATTCTTGCCATCCCATCTTTCCCGGACTTGTGAAGCAGTTGTGCAGTCCAGCCCCGTGGAATTTTCTTGTGCTTCCCGTCTGTCTTCTGCACTTGAGGATGTTCCAGTCTGCAGTGTGTGAATACATGGGCCAGATGCTGTGTGATGTTTGAACACAACCTCATGGCTCCGACAGCAGAGCAGGCTGTGTGCTACCCATCCCCTTCAACAGGGCATCTTATTACCCACAGACACAACTGACCTCCATTTACACACCATCTGTCCTTAACAACGACAGCATGCGCTATAATTCACTAAAGGCTGTTTTCCTCTTCAAATATGTACTCGGTGATTGGAGGCATTATGAATTCAATTTAGCAGAGGATGTTTGCTTAGGCGCACACAATGCAATTCAAAGCTGTGACTTGTTTTCCCCCTGTGACTTCATAGCAGGTTATATCAGGCTGGGAAATGCCCGAATCGCTAGCGGTCAGACGACAGAGCCACTGATCCGGATATTGTGACTCACGGTTACATGTGTTTCATAACAAAGCGTTTATTCCTGTTGTGATGGTAACAACAGATTCAATCCCCAGTCCTCCTTCACTGTGGATTTGGTGGTTATTGTTAAGGTATCACAACAGTATAGTGAGATGGGTTGCAGGGCTAATTCTAATATCTGTGGATATTCAGGGCTTAGCCCAGGCATCTGGGGAATGCATTTGATGAAATATTAGAATATGGTTTAAAAAAAAAGTTTTCAAAAAGTTGAAACATCTACAGTATGAGGAATCTTCTGAAGCCAACCTTTAAATATTTCTTGAGGTGAACCTAAAAAGGGCCTCACTAACATTAACTGTCCCAGCAAGCCAGACAACTTGTCCTGTTTTTATTGTCATATGCATTTTGCTGTAGCTTAAAGAACTTTTCTTATAGATTTAACATTTAATGTTGACTATAAAAACACCCTTTCCTCTACTGTTCATTCTGTCCCTAGCATTAGAGCTATTTTTAATTGTAAATGTAGCTTAGTAGACTAGGCATGTTGGTTCTTATGGCAAAATGATAAATGTTCTCTCTCTTTGTGTGTCGCTTTTGATTAAAGTATCTGCTTAATAAATAAATGTAAATGTGTCTTTTCCGCTTTTCATAGGTCTGCTTGTACACTGATGTAAGTTTTATGCAAGTTTTAGGACTAGGGGATACAAATTTGGGGATTAAAGTGACGGTTTACTCAAATTATCATTTGCTCAACCTCATGTTTTTCCAAACCTTCCAAAGAATTGAGGAAAGATTTGACTTGGGTGACAACAGATTTAGGTGAACTATACCTTTAAGCCCTAGAAGCCCACCACTGGCAACACCCATGATAGGTTGAGGTTAAACCAGACAGGTGGGGCTGGATTCACAACACTGTAACATGAAGATACCTTTACACTTAAGCACCAGTAACAGATACACCAGACAGCCACAATGAGAGGAAACAGAGAACCAGCACACACAACAACCCGCATTAATTTTGTCCTGATCCCCCTCCTCCCCAACCTTCCCACACTAGTCAAAACAAAACTGAGAAACAGCTTGAAAGCCACAGAGGACTTTTTAATTTTTTTTTTCCTTTGCTTGACTTCTTTCAACTGTAAGCAGCCAGCCATCCCAGCATATTTGGAATTTGACAGTGACAGAGTATTTCTTCAGTTTACAAACACACACTACTGGGAAAGGTTTCAAAGTGCATGCGGCTGTCGACAGCATTGTTAGTGCAGAGCTCACATTATTCTGCGCATCTTCCTTCTGCGTCAACGCTGCTGTCAATCCACCTTCCTGGCCTATCCTTTATTCATGGGAGGGGGGGTGTTGCGCGGGGGGCTCGGGGGGACACCGTTACCCAAACAATACAATGCATTATTTGCCTGATCAAACATTTGGGAGGCACCTTCATGCAATATGTAGCRTAACGCATGTGCGACTTTGAAAACAAATGTGGTGCTTGTCCCACATCTTGCCACGTTCTACACGTGTGTGTCAAGACAAGGAAAGCAGTGTGTGTCGCTGTCATCAACACGGCTCCAGATGGAGGTGTTAAAGAAGCTGCAGATGCAAAACTGACAAATAGTTACCCACAGCCCTCCCCTCTCATTTCCTAAAATGGGAGGCAAACACAGCTGAGGGCGATGGCTGACCTTTCAAGTGACCACTTAAATTTATCGTACGCTATCAGTGTTTCTTAATTCTGATACCCAAGCTTTACAGCTCACATCACTGTGAGATGAGCTTTTTGCTTTTAGTACTCTGGATGTCTTCATTAAATTTACCTGTGTCTAATAAAAAGCTGAATGTTTTTAAAAACTGAACTGGAAGTTAACAATCTGAATTTGTGCCACATACATTTAAATGTCAAATGTGATGTAATTCAATTTCAAAACTGCAATTCTAAAATTCAAGTTTACGTCCAATGGCACATATACAATACATTACATTACATTTAGGCATTTAGCAGACTAGTCCAACTTCTAGTTTCGTCTAGTCCAACTTTACAACACTGGGCTTCTATGGGCTAACTACAGAATGCCTATGTCACAAGATCAGGGCATGTTTTTGCAAACACTAGCAGGAAATGGAGCAATGTTTAATTATTTGTTCATCTCTTTCTTGCAGAAAACATCTTCATATTGGAAGTTGTGCAAGTCTCTGTGGCAATGAGTAATGCTCAGGTATGTTTCACCTGGATGGGGATGCGATTGCTAACAGTGTCTGTGACTCAAGGAGACAAAACACAGGTCTGTGTTTGCACAACAGGCAGCTGCCATGTTTTCAGTCTGTTCTCTTTAATTAAAGGGGCTTTTGTGCGAGTTTAAAACTGTGAGTAATTGAGTTGGGGATTGAGGCTGTCTGGCTGGAGGTATATGTAATGATGTAGGTCAGGTCTTGTGCCTATGGACAAACCAGAGATGTACTGATATTCAAAACACTCTTGTGATACTGCTTTAGCAAAAAACATGTTTACAATAATAGAATTGCAATGGAAGTCTAAGAAGTAACCACACAGTTGCAACACAAAATAAACCTTTCATCTTAAGGTTTAAGAATAATACCCATTCGTACGATTCAGTTGTGCTTCATGTACAATTTTGTATTCATTCAAAAACACCTATTTTTAAGTACTCTCATATGAAAAGACATAAGTAGGCAGTTTCTATTTGAATACACTTGTGCCATTTTCAACCTCCCTGAATGCTTGTTTGCAGACTACCTTGCACATGGATGTCTGCCAAGCAGTTACATAAAATCAATGAGACCTTAGTCAATAGCCCTTTAGACTGATGGTAACCGGATGTGTTCCTTATTTTCTGATTATTCTAGATTAATCTATCCACTCTATTTCTCCAGCTCATTCGGCACAGAGAAGACTGATGTGGTGTTGGTGGAAAGATCTGGTAGAATAATGTTTGAAAATTACATTCTTGGTACCTGTAATTTAAGACTCGCTGCAAAATGCAGCCCCAAGGCCCAGCCATCAGCTCATAACGGTAATGTCTCAAAACCCCAGCATTCAGTTTTGTTTCTACTGAAGTTCCATTATTGAATATGCGCCTGACATCAAACAGCTCTGATCTAGGCGGTTGGTATTGCCATCTGGAGTTTTGAATCCATGTAGCGCTGCTCCTCAGCTCCGCGCTTCTGAAATCTTGCTGAGGAGGCGAGTAAGCCCAAAGATCAGCCATTTACCTCATCAGATATCTGCATCCTCTTTTCTGACATCAAATGGAGTTCTGGAATGAGAAAATGTATATTGGTGATAATGAGAGTAATTCTGATCTTCCGCTGTGATTACATCGAGACGGTACAGTGTGATGTGTAGGCTAGAAAACTGAGAACTGAATCCAAAAAACATTTAATAAAAAATACCGGAATCAAATGATTTTCCAAGAAGTCTGTTCTGCTTTTGAATTCTACGTTTTACTGTTAATATAGACAGAACACTGTACACTGTTTCCTGTATCAGAATTCAGCTTCTTAGAGGAACTACAAAAATCGTTAATAGAAACACTAAGAAATCAAAATAATTTATTTCAATTGTTTTAACTGGAATCATAATTAGAATCTGCAAAAAAAAACCCTGCAATTCGTAACTTTTGCCTCTCTCTGTTTAAAACATAAAATTGCAGGTTTCCTTATGTACCCGGTGAAATAAATGTTCCTTACTGGACCAGAAAGCTCAAAATGTAAATCATTATTATAAACTTTTCTGAACAATTATTATTATTAACAATTCAAACCTATGCGAATTGGAGTAAGAAAAAGATACAGTTTTGAACACTGAATTGTTATGTCCTTATTGTTATGCCCCCCCAATAACGGATTCCTGTTTTTTAACCCAAAAAAGGTTAAGAATTGCAGCTTTAAATTCTAAATGTAACCCATCTCTAGTGACGTATATGATAGTCGTGTAGGTGTATTATGTTCTACAGCTGAAATGAAACGCATCCCCATGTATGAGTATGAAGAAAGACAACAGCATGTTTCAACACTATGTGCAACAGAGCAGGAAAGTTGACAGGGATAGGCTGGAATGCTGGGAAGGTCCATGGCTTCACCTCGCCCTGGGCAGACACTTACAGTACATGCCTCGCCCACATTTCTGAATCAGCCTTCAGGGTATGTGTGAGTGTTATCTGTTTTTGGACACAAGTGTACAATTTAGAGGGTGCGTATGTGAAAGAACAAACTTTTCTCTACCCATTGCTATACCATCAGAATCTGGCATGCAGTGGGGCTACACAAATGTTGGGGGTTGGCGTATGAGCAAGTTATGACGTCATTAATGGCTAAGCTCATGAATATTAATTGGCTTATTCATTAAACCACAGTCTGTAGCAAAGCCCATTTCCTAGAGACTAAAGTCATTAAGATTAGATCCCATCATATAATTAGGAATAATACATATATAACCAAATACAAAATTAAATAGTTAAAAATTGATTGGCTATTTCTTTCCTTTAAATTCATGTGTGAAATTTTATTTATTTCATTATTACATGTTCCAGGAGACACAAGATCAAATGTTTACTGTGTGTATTTTCTGATACCTGTCAATGCTTCTCTCTGGACCAGCACATTTCAACTTTTCAAACACTTCTGGGAGTTCAGTAGGTGTATTCAGTAGGAAAGACTTGGATCGGCTTAGTAAGTGCAAGACAAAAAGGCCATTTTACCTATTTGAAAAACAAAAAACAACAGGAACAAGAACTATAGAAAACTTTATCCTATATCAAAATTGTACTTTTAATGTAAGCCAGGAAAGGTGCATATTTTAAATTCGGCTGAGTGGGATAAAAGCACAAAATAAGAAGTGATCCAGGACACACTTCCGCACTCACCAGCACAGCTTCAGTATGCGAGGAATGTTCCCAGGCAGGGTTCGATCAGTCACAGAGGTCCATGGACCCGGACGCTCCACAGCTCGGCATGTACAGTATGAGGGGGCGTTAAAAACGTAAACCCTGTGCATCCTTCATGCGCATTCTTAGCTGCGCGGCTGCTGCTGTGAGGAACAGTTCTGCTATGTTTAAGACGCCCAGCTGGCGCTCTGCCCTTCAGCACATGTAAAAACTGTCTGCCACTGTTGTCATTCCGACCCACCGCCGTGCTCCGCGGATGGGTGCCGCATATAGAAAACACTTGCATAACAGTAAACACACATCCATGGGCTCTACATTAAATTCGCATAAAGAGTTTTTAAAGAGCCAACGCATCAAAAAAGTATGAGACATTTTATCAGCATTACCGTGTGAATATTTCATCAGTTAGTCTAACTTGTCTGATTCCAGGTCTTGATGGTACATTAGTTATTCTGTTGCCAGCAGAGCCTTGGCATGGTGTATCATCACTAGCACAAACTACCAGCCTCCTCAGCTGGCATTCCGCCCGGCTCTGAAGCATTCCGAGGAATGGGCAGTGGGGGGCTGCGGGGGTCTGATGAAATGGGATGGGTACGCATTTTCCCCTTCACTTGCCAAAGTGGGGTTAATGCCCACAAAGGACAGTTGTTTTTCTTGTGCATACATGTGTGTGTGTGTTGCGGATATGCCAGTGCATTGTAGGAAAACTAGGTCAGTAGTGAGGGCTCTCTGGAAGAGGATGTGAACTTGTCACCTCTGATTCCATTAGAGCGGCTGAACTTGGTGGGAGAAGATGGGAGAGAGAGAAGATATAAGGTCAGAAGAGTGTTTGGTCACTGTGCCATTTGACCAACGGGAAAACAAACACTGGACCCCAGGCAAACTTTAATGTGCAATTTCAGGAGATGGCAAAGATCTCATTAAGCAAAGATTCATGACCATAAACTTCAGAAAGAGATGCTGACCGGGGCTACAGCTCCCCGGAGGCAGATCACGCAGCCGGCAGGAGCCACTAACTCTGGAGGGCATTTCATTCCTTTGAATAAAAAATAACAATACAATAAGTGATAATAATACAAACATTTCACTTAAATCATGGCTAAACAAATGATTATATATTTATAGAAGATTCACAGTTGTCACCAGTCTGTTTTACACTTCTGTGAATAAAGAAGTCTGTGGATCATTGAATGGAATGAAATGTTATTTTTCTCAAATGCAGTTGTCAATGTTTGGCCCACTATGCGCATTGCAGCAACACTTCCTGTCACAGCTGCCTCTGCTAAGCAAAGTTTTTCATAAACAAAGCTCGTTAAAACATGCCTGCGCTCATCCATGGCACAAGAAGGAGTAAGTGGTCTGGCTATCATCAGCATCAACACAGAATTGGCACAGCAGTAATCTCATGGTGACCTTTTTAATGACTTTGCCACAAGGAAAAACAGGCATGTGCATTTATGAAATACTGAAACTTATGAATACTGAAGCTCCCCAAGGAGCAAAACGTATAGACTTATGATTATTATTTACATTATTTTATGTAATATTATTTGATATCATGTTTATACAAGATTTTATATATAAATGTGTGTGTGTATAAATATATATATAATGAACAAAAAGCAATGAAATTATACATTATATAAAACACTATATTATTTTAAATAATACAAACATAAGGTTATATATAACATAAAAGGGTTAAAACAGGGTTTCTAATGGTTTTTCTAGTTTAAAGGATATCTTTTCAATTGCCATCTAGGATTCTTAAATGCTACTGGGCTCATAAACTGATCATATTCCAGAGCAGTTACAGACAGCATAACTAACCGGTTATCTATTATCTGTAATACTCTCAAAGAAAAAGAAGGCATCTGTACATGACAAATCCATTTCCTTAAAGGTCACTGGACACTGAAGGTAATGGATTTGTTATGTATGTAACCCAACCTGCCCCTTCATCTTACTGCATCAACAGAATACCGTAGAGACCCACCGGGCGTTTGCACTAAGCGGCTAACACTTCATCAGACGCCATCATTTCATACAGCAAACGCTCCTCATAAAACCCTGCTGACAGCTTATGGAAGTGCAGGAATGGAATATGTGTTGATCCTTCATTGGCTCTTTAAGCTCTTTCCTTTTTGGTTTGTGGCTACTGTCACCACACACACACACACACACACACACACGAAATAGGGACATTCCACAGACTTCTATTGTTTTTATACACAGCTAGTTATACACAATATAACCTAACCCGAACCCACACTCTACCCCTAAGACAGACAGTAAATAAGTATGGTTAAAAAAATATTTTCTATATTTTTATAGCATTTTTATAAATAAGGACATCCCCAAAAGTAGGTTTCGCTCAGATTTGTCAGAGTTTGCTCATATTTGGGCATATCATACTAATTTGTCCTCAATATATGGTTAAGTAAACCCACACTCACACACACATGCACACACACTGATGGAGGGCTGATGGAGTTGCTACTATGGCTCTTAGCCCACTGACGCAACCATGCATACTGTCAGCCCCTCACTGGGCCAAGGACAAGCTCTGACTCCACTTCTGCCAACAGCAGAACGGTCTGAGTTTACCTTCTGCGTTAGCCGGGAAGGAGACTAGCGCAGGGATTAGACCACAGATCAGAAACTTTCTGGAGCGATATCTAAAATTTGAAGTTGTGAGCTCAGACTTTTGAGGGAAGCGCAAATCCACAGCTGCTCGGTAGAGGATTAGCCCCCTTGTGCTTAAACTTAATGAGGACTAGTAAGCCCATTCCACCAGCTCCACGCGAGACATGATCATGAAGTGTGGTGAGAAATGACTGAGACAAAGACTGAGAGAAAAGGGAAAAAAAGATGAGAGAGATACAGTCAGAGAGAGCAAAAGTGAGAGCGGTTGCCTGCCAAAGGGGACTCTTTAATTCGGTCTCCGTTGAGGAGCGGGTCGAGTGGAACGCTGGATTGTCTGTCACCGCGAGGCTCCAGTGACCGCCTGACAGATCACAGCACAGCGCCGCATCAGGGGGGCCAGTAAATTGGCCCGGGGGGTCTCCCTCTGCTTCCTTTACTGCAGCTGAATCTGCAGCAGTTTATGGCGGGGCTGATGGGTAGCGTGGTACACAGGAGGCTGTTTATGAGACATTTTTGTCCACTGTAGCATTTTCAGCAAAAGGGTTTACATGCGTTTGGGATCGTCAGGAGGGCCAAGATCCCCCAGGAGGAATATACAGGTGGAGCGTTTTATTCAAAACAAAGTAACATTATAGCCACAGCAAACTGTCCAGTACAGGATGCATGAAGAAGCTATTTTTAGCTACAGTGAACTCTGAGCTAGGCAATAGCGTAGCTTTAAAGGAAGCTATTTGTCGAAGACTTGGTTCTGGAATTGATTCCTGTTCATGGATGAAGAAACTAATTAGGCACTGGCCAGTTTAGTGTCTGCTGACACGATAAACAAAGTTCCCAGGAGTTTCCTGTGCTAGGCTGAGCTTTAAAGAAAAGTCACATTATTAACTAGATTTTCACATTTTTTTGCAGAAAATGTGAGCGGCGCTTACAGTTCAAAATGGTCACGTCACCAACTCGCTAACCTTAACTACTGTATGAGCAATCATTATGATGCTTGCCTTAGTAAACACCACTAACTAGTTGTCGATCAAGCCATTTTTACTCAGTATTATTTTGCCATTTAAATAAACAAAAATCAACTCCAATGGCACTCAGTGTCAGGAGGAGAAAACATTAAATCAAAACAAGCTTAAAATGTAACTCTACACAAGCTGATTGGGTATAAAAGCAAAAAACCTAATGGTGACAATTTAAGGTACAGCTGTTTCTCTCCCACACAGATTATTAGGCTGCTTGTATCACAAGTGCACTGGACTGTTACAATATATAATAATGGCTTCACATTATTTTTAACATTTATTTTAAAAGCTACTCGCTGTTCCAAGACTCAGAACAGGATAGAACAGCCTGCCAAAAGAGTTAGGACCGTAGATATTTTAAACATTCTGGAAAAGTACTTTTATAACTGTAGTTTAACATACTGATCTTATTTTTCATTAAAGCTTTGTATTTATGTTTTCCTTGCTTTCACTTTTATCATCCATCATATCACCCGTCAATTCAATTCCTAGTTGTTTTTTATAACAAATTAATCCTTGTCAATATCTGCTTTATATTTTTAACACTGCAGTACATTGTTTGCTTAATAATTGTGCTTTGAGGATTAAAAAACAGCTCAAAAGTGAATTGCAGTTAATGCTACACAAATGCCCGATTGATAAATGAAAAGCAACAAAGTGAGACGAATGGCACGTGGGCAACACTAGAGCCAGTACATCAGTCTTTGCTAGTAACTCCCAAATATCACCAAACTGTCCTGCTTAACAAAGTAAGATAAAAGGAGTCAGGTGCAGCAGTTTTTATCAGTGCTGAAGAACCCACAACTGCTATGTCATTTCCACAGAATGAGGGGGACGTCACGCTGAACCCTGCGTGTGTTCACAATCAAGCCAGGAGCGAAGGGGGTTCAATTTAAAGCAAAGCAACCTTTCCTGGAGTGTAACCATTCATTACAGACATCCCGAGGCAGAGCCTGCAAGTGCATCTCCACTCGCTAAGACTCAATTTGAACAGTGGGGGACCTGAAACAGAGCCGGCGCATATGGCTGACTCACCGCTCTTCTGAGCTCCGTAACCTACAGTCGTGCAGTCTATCATAACAGGTAGAGTGGCAGGCCGCTTCCACACGATTAAGTCACTCAGGCCTTCTTTCTACATGCAGGGGTATAAAAAAAAACACAGTAAGATACCGTAATCCACGTGACGGAGCCCAAAATAGCATTCTTAATGTTTATCACCTCGAGTGGTCCCTGCCTACGTGCGGAGGCGTGCAATTGCGGTAAGGAGGAACGTTGGGTGAGCCGGTGAGGCAAAAAAAAAGTAGGAGAGAAAGAAAATCTGTGACAAACGGGATGAGAAATCCTGACTGACAGTCGGTTTACTGTAGCAGAGAGGAAAAATCACACACTCAGCCCGAGCTAAACCGGAAAAAACAGGTGACTGAAGTGTTTGAAGGTGCCCAAACAGTAAACAGAGGAACTAACAATTCCCACACCTGATGTCTGAGCTGATCAGAAACGACTGACTATTTCTTTAAAGTTTAGTGATTTTGAGTCAGCGAGAAAAAAGGCGAGAACACGTCGGCATGTTTGACAATATACGCTCCTCAAAATACGGTTGCCCTTGAGGATGGTGACTATTATTTTCTGTTGGGATGACAGTGTCAATGAGGCCGGCACCTTTGCGAAGGGGAAGCGTGTCAGAGGGATCGGCCAATGGCGGTGAAGGGGACAGGTGCCGGTGTGACAAGCTGTCAGAGTGTTTCACAGTTAGGTGAGCAAAGGAAGAGATGGGTAACCACAGGTAGCCAAATTCCTCTCGATTGATGGACGGCGGACATGCCACAGTCAAAGTTCAAACAGGCAGCTTCTGTGTAGGACTTTGGGGCTTTTTCCTTAAAACTAAATTTAAATTGGAAAAAGAGGAAATGTACTGCATTTTTTAACAGCTGTTAAAACATCTTCCACCAAATGTACCCATTGCAAGATCATTAGCCTGAATAGAAAAAGTATAAAACCAATGGAATGTAACGGCACGCAGACAAAAGCTGCATTATGCAATCACTGTGTGTTTTAGTTGTATCGTCCCACCATTAAGGGGCCACCAAATGTCACCTGAAATGAAAGGCTTGGCTCATGCCAGCTATATGCCGTTGTTATTAATATCCTACACAGTAACTGTAGACCCTTTGCACATCACAATCTATGGACTCCCCACAGACACAAGACACACACACACAATTCCAGTTCCCGGTTAAACACAGATTTGTGGTAATCGTGTTCAGTTTTGTGCATTTCAAAAGGCATGTAAGTCAGCACAAACATATACAATACAATAATGGAAACAATTTACACAGTAATGGCTGCAAAATGCTGAATAATAAATAGAGTATAATGTGACACTGTATACAGTAGTCGCATCCCTACAGCTTACAAAAGCACAAGGTTTTTACCATTAACAAAAACACAAAGATGGAAACTAGTAGATCCATATTCTGGTTAATTAAAAATAACATTTTGATCTTGCAGAAGACCTAAAATTTATCTGAAGCTATAATGTGCATTTTAACATAAAAAGAATGTATTAAATTATAGAGAAAAGGAGCAATTGTGGAAGTTAATTCTACCACAGTAGAAGACTAGTATGCAACAAAGTGGTAGCTCATTTAAATAATAGCAAACAAAAGAATAAATTAAGAGTCTCGTTGTTCTTGCTACAAACTGCCTCAAACAAAACTCTTGAACATATTTCAAAGATGGTGCTGGCCATCTGTGGCTGCAGACCTGAGTGGATACAGTCAATGCTGCAGAATCACAAATGCATAAAAGATGCCAGACTGATCTTACAGCTAAACTGTAAATGTGTCATTGTCGCTACATTTACTGTTGTATGTCGTGTTTTTAATACTATATTAACCCTGATTCAGTACAGCACAGCAGATGAGTGTAAAAGATTAAGCAGCAGTTGTAAGGTACATATAACACTGGATATTTTTGCAGCACCGGGGAACAGATGAAGGCTGTTGATAGAATTCCTACAGATGGAAGACACAAACAGCGCTGACTGACTGAGTGAGAAGTTAATATTTTTATCTGTAAGGAACTTCTTGTGTAAAGTTGTCAGTGCAGTGAAAAATCATTACAAATTGCATATTATATATAATATTTCATGTATATTTATATTATAATATTTCATACACACACACACACACACACACACACTCACACACACACACACACACACACACACACTCAATTACCATCCCTTTTTACATCTGCAATTTAATCATATTTATGTTAAATAAACCTTAAAGCGTAACGACCTGTTGCTATGACAACAACCTGCAATGAGCTTCAAAGAATTAAACAATCCACTATTATGTCAACTCGTAAACAATAAATGGAGCTAACTCACTAAACCACGTATGAAAAGACACAAGGCACAGATACTGAATTCATGCACATTTCTGTAATTGCAGTTTAAAAACCTGCAAGCGTTCACAGCACAGGACGTCCGCAGGTTGTGCCCCTCGGCAGTTTCTGATTGGCTGGCATGGAGACTGGTGCGATGGAAAAGCACTCCTCATTACTGTATAATTAGCTTCACTTCTGGAGAAAGACACAGGAAGAAACGAGATGAACGGATTATGCGGGTCCTACATCTATATATATGTCAGAAGTGAAGGCTATAGGAAAAGAGCTTAGATTAAAGAAACAGAAAGAGAGAGAGAAATTGGAGAAACTTGGTTTCTCTCCACTATCTCTCAGGCAGCTCCGTCTGACTCGACCCGAGCAAATGTGGAAATCCATCGCTCTGACAGGAGCCTGTCACTTTCCATCGCTCTGGGCCGACAGATCTCTCTGTCTGATTCTGAAGGGTTGTTATGTATGAAAGCGGCGCCTGACTCCTCAGCCCCAGTGCCAACACTCTGATAAGCAGGATGACATCTGCGCTACATTATTCCGCAGCGCTTCTTTGTGCATGCTGTAGATTGGGAGATCGCTTGAATATAAAGGGGAGGAGGTAGGTGCAGCAAACGTGGGAAAGCAATTACCCACGTTTGAGGGGAAGCCTTCATCGGGGACCCGGCGGAGTGCAGGGGTTTTGATGTGATGGTCTCTCTCTTTCACTCCCTCCCTCCCCCTCTGACTTCCTTCTCTCTCTCATCTTCTGCCTCTCACACTATCTCTCATCAACTTCACGAGCTGCATCTTCTGCAGTGAGAAACCAGAGTGGCTTCATGCCTCCTGGCCCTCCCACAAGGCCTTAGCTCTTGCCTCCAGCTCTCTGCAGATATAGGCACAACCTCGTAACGTTGAAGAAATCGAGTTTCCTGCAAGTGAATCTCATTATTCATGTTGCCATATATGAAGCCCTGCAAACATCTGGGAACTGGGTAGCAGGAAAGCTCCTTATATTATAGCATTGAAATTTATGATACCTTTAGAAGTTACCACCCTATCTTCCCTTTACCCCTGCCCCCAACACTCCTCTTACCCTGGTGAGAAGGCAGCGCTGTGGCCGGAGGCAGCAACAGTGGTGTTTAGATGCATAATGACCCTGATTATGTCAGCCAGAGAGGAAAAGGCTTGAAACAGGATCAGCCATGCATTCGCTCTCAGAGTGAAAATACTGTATAGATGGAGATTTAGCTCTTGCACTTTATAGCATTCTGGTTAGTGACATGAAATGTCAAGGCAGTGTATCAGTGTCTGGATGTGTTGACATCCATCATCTAAAACCATTTTTATTTTTTTTTTCCTAATTCTTGTCTAATCATTACAGATAATTATAAGCATAAGGCTTGCCACATTTTCTCAAGAATAATTTGGTGAAGGATAATGGCAACATGAAAATATGAAGTCACGCAGAGTAAAAATATGAGCAATTAATCATCATACTAATCGAGAGGCTATGATAATTTATAATTTTTTTTTTAATTTGCCTTCTTACAAAGGACTATATTAAAGTGATCTGTACAAAATTAAAAGGTAATTTAAAAGGGTAATGCTGACAAAAATATGCATCTAAAATATTGACTTAAATTGAAAAAATGTTTAAAAAAAACATTGGTCAACCACCTATAATCACCTTGAATTATGAGGTTCAGTTCTTCTGCACTCGTTTTGTGTCACTATTTTACAGAGAAAATGTCACAAAGCCACATCACTCCGTTTCTGCCTGTGTGTCGCTTGTACGCATCAACAGCACTGGTCAATTTCTGTCAGAGACCATTTTGTTTTTATATGCACAGACACCAGTAAATTAAACATCCAGCTGTGCTTATCAGGGATAAAGGCTGCAAGCTTCATGAGCTCAGCTCCAGTTTAACTGTCAATTTTTATGCATTTCTGGCATTTCAGGCATTAATTTACGGCAAAGTCATCAGAGGTAATCAGGCCTTATTATGGCTGGAAAGGGGTTTATCTCCTCAGCCCTTAATCCTGATTCACTTCAGCTGCTCCCGCAATTCTTGTTTTTGACAAAACGGCATTAACTTTACCACATTTGAATAACTTCCCCATATTGCTTTACACACATATACGCAGTTGGAGTGTTTCGAAGCTGTCGCAGTGTTCAAAGCAGCCAACGGTCAGGCCACTGCGATGAGATGCGCGTGTGGGTTGCAGAGCTGGCTGATTAGATTTTGGGAGATGATACTATAGCCAGGAAGTGCAGGGGAAGGGTTGAATCAATATGCATGTAGTAATTAGGCCCCATTAAAAAAAAAGAACTTCAGAGGGAGGAAGGTTATAAAATGTTAATGAGACTTCAACCCCAGCTCTTTCCGAGCATGTGCGTCTCAGTGTGTGCGTGTAGCATCCGGGGCAGTTCAAATGTAGCGAGCCATAACAACATACAAAAATGCGGTTCTACCAAACCTGCGCATGCACTGATCTTTACTCAGTCGTTCATTCATGAAGCATTTCAAACACAATGTGGATCTAAGCACCGTTTAAGAGAAACCGCTGCAGGTGAAGCAGACCTCTGTGCACGATACACTCTTCTTGTGGCAGGGCCTGTATGGTAATTTATTGGCAGTGATAGCTCCCTACAGACAGTCTGCCTCCTTCAGGGGGCAGGCAGGGGCACTAATGGAGGCGGGTGCAGGCCCGATCAATATGAGGATGGCAAGCGGCCCAGCCTCACAGCTGTTGCCAGGCGAAAAGGCTCCAGTAATGGAGCCATGTTAGACAATGCTGGCGGAAGGTATGGGTTCATCTTCATGTCCTAACGCTCTCAACTATCCCACGCCTCAATCTTAAATAGACAAATCTGGAATGAGAAATAAAACGGGCTGAGTGCCACCCCTCCTATGGCTTCCACCATCAACGCCCGGCCTGGTCCACCTGAACCACGGCAGCCTCATACTAATGACCCTGATGCTTCTCCTGTCTGAGGTTCGAGAAAAAAATGATGCCACAAACATTCTCCTATTTGTACCTGAGGCCCAGCTCTATCAGTAATAGATGAGGCAGAGGAAAGAGACGTTGAGTGTGTGCGCCTAATATTGTCTCTACAGAAGTAATCAGTGAAACAGGATGAGTGGTGGACTCTAGTGGGCCCGTCGTATGATACAACCTCCCCACCTTCCACCCCGTGCAGATGAATGGCTGCTACACTCCACCAGCAATTGGATTATTTGGAGAGCTTTCTCCTCAATGAATGGTTTGGTAATGCAATCTACCCACACTGCCACTGCAAAGATGAGCAGAGCGAGCAAAACATTGTGGCATCGAACATACGTCCCTCTCTGATGTGACGGATGACTCTGTTAGCCTAGCGCCTTCTGAGATGTGCACTCCCTCCTATGACAGCGGCGTAAGTGATATACTGTAGATCGGCACGAATATTTTCTCAAGCACTGACGTTACGTCTTGGCACATTAGGGTTCGAATTCTGTAAACCCCTGAGATCCATCTAGCACCTGAAAGCCAGCCATTTGTTACATTGCTGTTATGTTATGCAAGTGATTTATGGCCCCAATTTGTCATTTATCAACATGTGTAAATGCGTTGCCAAAATGCTCTTAGGTATTTAACAGAATATTAATGGGACTTTGAGCAATGGGGATAAATAACGAACACCTTTTCTTCTAAAGTGTCACTGCTCTGGGCAGTACCATAAGTGGGCGTCTGGGACTTAAGCCTTGAATGTTTTTACCACCCTTTAGTATAATCCCTATTTACACTAATACAAAACATTCAGTTTCAGTTCTGCTCTATACTTGACCTTTCACTGTCAGCAGGAAGTCTGGTGGATATTATAGCCTATTCTGCAACAAAGAGCATTTAAAGAGATATTCTACCCACAAATGAATGCCATTGTTTTCTCTCAACCTCACGCTGTTCCAAACCCAGATGACTCTCAATGGAACGCCAAAGTCCCTTCAGCACACAACATAGAAGAAATCAACTGTATGGTCAGAACTTTCCTCCAGACAAAATGCCAGAACATTTTACTGACATGCTTATGAAAATACATAAAAATATACAGTTATAAATACAGGAATATTTATATACAGCCCTAGCATGTTGTGGTACTTGTAAGATTTTTTTAATTAGGGCATGATGTAATGAACTGGCATATCAAATTATTTTTTCACACTTCAGTTTCGCCTGCTACTTCCTAATCAAAACTTTAAAACACTTATCAAGCCAATAACGTAACACAATGTTCACAACGTGCATCCACTAACCCTAGAACTGTCCTTGGTTGCCTCTTCTCTCCCCTGCAAACCTCTGAAAAGCATTAACAACTATTGAGTCTGATTTATCATACCACAAACATGATCAAACAGACACTGTCATTGGACCTCACAGAGGAGACTGGAGACAGAAGCCCACAGTCGTGACTTCTATATAAACTCTTGACCATGCGGCTTTCTGTAGCGCTGGGACCAGCCTGCCCTCGCATGGCCATTTTCCCATTAATGTCGCAGACACCCTGACATCCTACTCAGAATACAGAGAGACTGAGGGCTTTAGTGAATGAGAGCTTATTCATTCGCCTTTGAAACTCTGGCAACCCTCACTCTTCTGCAACAGCAGATAATGTGTCATATCTCATTCCGCATCAAATCCCTGCATATCTTAAAACTAGCCTCATTAATGGATTCTCCTATCTGATCATGAGCTTCTTTCCCCTCTTCCTAAATGAATATGATTTGAATATACAGACGTCTGACAGCATGGTTACAAGTCTACGTCAAGGAAGAAGAGACAAGAGGACGTGACCTGATTACTATCTCCGTCTGGCATCCAGCTGAGGGGTGGGCAGGTAGAGACCTTTTATCACCCGGTAGGAGGTCCAAGTTGACCTTGATTTCTTTCTAGAGTGACAGAAGAAAACTGTGCAGCATCAAGGGGTGAAATAATCACCTAACAGCGTCAGAATTTATTAACAAGCCCCATATAATGACAGGAGAAGAAAAGCCATATTGCAAATACTTTCCCAAACATCTATAAAGTGCCAAAATCTAGAGGGTCATTCCGTCTGGAATGGTTTGTAGAACTGGTACTGCCTGGACTCGGTTGTCCTCTTTCTGCCTGGCTACACACTAGCAGTCATGCACAAAAGTGGAATAAATTATTCACAAAGAGTTCATCTCTCCTCCCCTTTCTTCTTCTGTCTGCTGGATGGGTTGAGTGGGTGGAGGAGGTGAGGAAGACGGGCGGGAATATTCTAGTCCCACAGCTCAGCGGGAGAACAGTCCAGGCTACAGCAGAGTACAGTCCCTCTGGCATCCCAAAGTCTGCCATTGTTTAATAATGTTACGTGGCTTTCTTTCTTCTTGGATGGCACCTGTGCTCACAGTAGCAGTTTTTAGCAGACACCTGTGCATGCACTGGAAAAAAAAAAAGAGAACAAAAGAAACAAATTATTATTTGGTAACTATTTCACAGCATTTTTTATGTTCACTCGATTTCTTTCTCCAACGTGTTACCTGAATTTATTTATTTTGGCTGGTCCAAACTTGACTCCAATTTAAAATATTTGAAGGAGCTGAAAGTAATCCTGACAGATTATTCGCTGACAGATCATTGAATTATTCGCTGACAGATCATATATATATATATATATATATATATGTTTAGAATCTTTGTTTAGCCAATCAGAATGTTACAAGACCCTTTCTGCTTGTCAATCATTCAAAACATAGCCTATAAGAAACAAAAGGCAGAGAGTTGACTAATGGTATATTCCATATATATTAGCTGGATTTAAATCACACACTTCACTATCATTTATGTGAAACATTAAAGTACACAATTTGTGTTTACATAAATTGTGTTATATTATAGCAGTACAATATATCAGCAGTACAAGTTTACTGTATGAGACAAACATGTTTATGATGCCTCAGTTTTCTCTCCTTTTTGTTTTTTTCTATCACCCCCCTTTCTTTTAACTCTGGTGTCCCCATTGGGGTTTCTGTCACCAAAAAAGCCCTGTTATTTTGGTGTAATATGTCCCCTTAAGCGATATTTTGCAGACTGTCCCCGAGTATCGACAGCAGTCTCGTGTCTAGCCCGGACGCATCCCGCAGGTAATCCCACATCGCATCTCTTCCGAGCCCATCTCACAGATGCTAAAAACAACCCACGAAGACCGCACACAATTAAAAGTGCATGTGATCATGTGGTCCACCCCCCTGTGTTTTTTCCACTTGCCTCTGGCCGTTTTTCATCCATCCAGATTTCGGAGCCCCCAGTTGGTCGCAGCCAATGCAGCATGTATCTGCTTGGGGCCACAACAGGATTCCAGAAACTCCACATCTCAGATCAATAGAGACATCCAGAAGACACAAGCTGACAATAACATGACTGGTAGCGGCACTGTTCAGCATGGTGAAAAAACAACAACAACTGGATGAGCATAAATAAAACAGAGGCTTTCTTTTACACAGGCTAATTATGTTGAGAACAAAGCATTTTTGTTTTCATTCTCTTTGTGTATTCGTCGATATCAAATGGAACCGTGCTAATCACAACATTTTCCCTCTCTATTTAAATTCTGTTTATTGCAGAACATTAACAAAACCACTCTTTACAATCACACATTGCTTTATTGATTTCAAATTTAAAATGGAATACTTTCTACATTAAAACTAAAGGCCTCATTTGTCTTCATTAGTATAGACATTAATATTTTGGTAACATCGCATTCCTTGTCTGTTTGGGCAATATTTGTCTCATAATTTGACTTTGAAAATTGCTACAAGAAACAATCAAAGAGAAACGGGAATGAACAGCTGCAGTAAACACAAGAGTGCCTCTATTCAGAACAAAGCAAAACCACATTCCTTTTAAGACCTCTTGTGCCTCCCCGTAAATTGCTAATGGACAGATGATTGCTAATGGTTAATGCTCCTGTAATACAGAAAGTCGTAATGGTGTCAGATGTGAGGGTGATAGGTGAGGAGAGAGTGGCTGTTCTTCAGCTTTGAGGGTCTTATCACTCTGTCACCTGGCAGGTAAACACTTACGGGGTGGTGGATTGGGCCCTTCAACTCTGAGATAACATTTCTCATTCTCTGGTCCAGTGAGGGATCTCATTTTCCTTGAAGGTTCAGTCATTCAGTCAAACAAGGCTGACAGGAAGCGAGAGAATGTTAAAACCGCAGCTTCCTGCCTGGATGTACATCACACTGTGGAGATAAAAGTAAAAACAGGATGGTGAGGAAGATGTACAGACATAACTATACATGTAGAGACTGTGTGTGACTGCAGAGGGTTTGTGGTGGATGTGAAGAGAGACGTTGACAGTGAAATATGTGATAGAAACAATTTGAAAGATACCAACTGCCCTGCTGGGTAAAATCACGTTCAGCGTGGTATCAACCATGATTGATGACAGACAGTACAAAGTGACAGACTGCCTCCAAGGTGCCGTGACTCAGAATCAAGCATTCTGATGGCTGAAACAACATTGTTAATGATTATTCTAACGTCATATATTATCAAGTTATTTATTATGGATCCTTTGTACACAGAGAGTGATTGAATCTACTTGCCACTGTTTCCGTTTCAAAAACAGCCTCTCTCTAGACTTGCCTATGCGCTGATTGAATTTGATGGAGCTGTCTGCATAATAGCATTAGCATTACAGAGGAAAATGTTCATCATCATAATGCAATTTGTAACATATTTTCTCGAACACGACTGGATTTCCGGCGGGATCGATAGATAAGCTGCTCACAGCGGTCCACTTCTGCCTCGGCATGAGTTAAGGGCACAGAAGTAGACAAGGTGACACAACCCAGGGGATGCTGAGGCTAAAAGGGCTGTGTACTACACCTAGAAACAATGACTGTGCAGGAGAACCATCCTGTGGCTCCTGAGGTTCTTTTTCTTCAGAAAATATGAATCCC
>JAZGTK010001087.1:32348-45434 GCA_036877625.1 Ambastaia sidthimunki | reverse complement strand
TACCACGGACAGTTCTCAGTACCTGTTGGATTCCATAAATGAGAGTGAACGTTTGGATTTCTCAAATCGCAATGGTGCAAAATACACACAGCACTTTAATTTTTCTTATTGTCGTCTTTAATAATGCTTAAAACGTTTTAATGGCCTGTAAAATAAGTTATACTTATGATACGGGTGATAAACTGCTGCGGTCCGACATTTGTTTACTGCATAAAATAGCAAAAGCGTTTTTAAACATGAACATGGCTGTATTTTAACCTGCAGTTATGAAGCCTAAATAAGACGAGAAGCTCACGTGACGCAAAAGTGTGTGTGTGTGTGTGTGTGTGTGTGTGTGTGTGTGTGTGTGTGTGACAGAGGGCGGGGGTTGGCAAAGCGCGAGACGGAAGGTGCGAGGTGCAAAACATGGAGCCTCTCACAGCCGCATTTACATATTCAGCCACTGTACAGCAATATTAAACGTGTGGTTAATGTTAAAATAAGCATATCCAATTAAACAAACGAACATTTGAATGCTTTGCATTGTTATTTGCCAAAAGCCTGTGTAAAAATGCCTAGACTTTTTATTTTAGTAGCAAAATAAAAATAGTAATAAATACAAAATTGGCCAATAAGAAGCAAGCTTTAGGTTAAAAATTATTGCCCCAATACTATTGCCCTTTAAAAAAGTATTTAGAAATAAACAGTAAAATAAATATAGAGGTATTCTGTATGACTTAAATAATGTCATTTTTTTTAAATTAGGACACGATTTTTCAAATATACTGAAAGGAACTGTCAGGGCAAGATTGTATTCTACATGATTATTTTTATTCTCTCTCTCTTTGTTTGAGTGTGTGTGTGTGTAAATGTGAAAGAAACAGATCTCTCAATTTGCCAGATCATAACTACACAAAAGCAACAGGCTAGAAGTAAATTTAGAAGAAATATAAAAATTAAAAATGTTAGTAAAACAATAACGCTGGCTGTACTTTATAATTGGGGTAGATCAGAAAGTAGAGAATTCATTTGATCAATAAATGCAATTATCAGTTCAAACATAGTTTTATGCTCTAAATAATTGCTTCAAATTTTTCAGACAATTCAAGATTTTTAATAATTTCAGCAAATGATTGTAACTAAAACTCCATTATGAAATTTAGGGGACTTTCATATTCATTTATTATTGGCGAAGACAGCGTCTGGCTGTATACAATATGTAATTATACATTTCTGTAATACTTAAACATAAGTAACATTACTATATTGCTTTGTCGTGTTCTTTCTTTATGTCTAGGAAAAAGATGCAAGATTTTTCCACACCTCGTTGTTTCTGTTTAAACACAACGGAGTTTTTTCTTAAAATCTTTATGCAATGAACAATTTTGCGTTTAACTCGTAGCAGCAAAGCTGCATCTAAACAATGAATTTCGATCATAAGATCATTATCACGTGATTGAAATCTGAGGCTCAGTTTTACAATTTACGAATGTACTTTATTTTTTACTGTGCTTGCACGTCTCAGATGTCTTATGAA
Organism: Ambastaia sidthimunki; assembly: GCA_036877625.1. Lineage (NCBI taxonomy): Eukaryota > Metazoa > Chordata > Actinopteri > Cypriniformes > Botiidae > Ambastaia > Ambastaia sidthimunki. The sequence goes on along the minus strand of JAZGTK010001087.1, from coordinate 43,918 downwards.
CACGTCTGTAATATATCTGCAGAAGATTTGTAGCTTTCATAACAGAAGCTACTTGTCATTATTTCCTTAATATAAAACACAAACTCGAGTTTGTGCATCAGCCGAAATGTCAGCTAGTTATTGCTTTGCGCGATGGTGTTTTTCCACCCCTCCCGAAATATTGTCTTGTTTGCCACTAAATGGAACATTCCATTCTGCTTTACATGGAGAAACCGGGAGATCCCATTTTCACATGAACTGGGGAATATATTTTAATGGAAAACAAGGATAGGCCCGTGTGTGTGTGTGTGTGTGTGAGAGAGGGAGAGAGACTCCATCTGTTTGTCTGTCTACATGTGTGATTGCATATTTTGTTTTTTTTTTCTTTTTAATTACCCTTCATATTTTATTATATTTGATCAGACATTAATGTCAAAAAATCAGTTTTTCTAACTAGGTTTTGTATTTATTTGGCAGATATCTTTAAATAATTTGCAGTTATTTGTGGCTCACTGTCTTGCCCCCTCGTTACATTTAAATTGTTTACATTAACAATACAAAGATATACGTACAATATGTGACTTTTACGTTAAATCTTAATTCTAACCGATATCTTTATATGCAGATGTTAAATAGACTTCTCCCGCGCCCTATATTTAATATAGCTAGACATTTTTATTAATGTTTAACTTTAAACCATACCAATAAGCGAATAAGATATACCAATAAACTTTTTTTGTCCACAACTGCAGAATCACTTATTACACACCCCATAAAGAATTCAGTGTGACTTTTGTTAATATCTTGCGCCCCAAGGACCACAAACTGCATTTAAAGTTTTTTTTTTTGTATTATCTTACATTTATACAACAGGCATTATATAAACACAATTGGCTTTGTATAAATATTACTGTTCTTGCATGTATACAACAGACAAGGAAACGCGTATATAAGTTATTTAATGTAAAGTTAAGCAGCGCAAACAGGATGCGGGCGTTTGCAATACGCACTTTACATTTTTTTATTCCTAAAATGAAAAGTGAGCCCTCGTTAGAAAAATCTCATTACCTTCTTACAACACACGATTAGTGTTGTTTTAAGAGCCTTATACAGTCTAGAAATTCCCAGCTTGGAAACAAACCAACCGGAAATTGTCAAACTATGCATAATAATTGCAGAAACTAACGCATAGATTGGTTACGTGTGGATACCGTTTATTAAAAGTATGTAATGATGTTGTAATTTTAATATAACAGTTTGTGCTCCACGTGCACTGAGGATTTTTACGTTTAGATCTACTTGTAGGTTATAAAAATCCCATTTAGTATTAACAAAATTGTGTTATTGGATAGAGAACAGTTCTCGGATACGGGTGCGTCTCCGGGTGTCTCGTTGCTGCTCAGCCACGTGTATTAATAACATTAATGGTTAATGCTGGTGACATCACAGTTGTGTTGGCGGCGTGACCCCCGTGGCCCTGCCCAGAGTGAGACCCTCAGTTCAATCCAACACCCAGCGCCTCTTCAGTGCTGCTGTCGGACGCTTGCGCTTGCTTCGGCTTGCCCTTCAGCTGCAAGATTTTACTAAAAAATAACGTGTTTGCTTTTGAACGGTTTGCTACTGCGTGCAAATCGCAGAGGCATCAAAAAGACAAATGTGTCCGAGATCAACTCGAGATTTTTTTGCGAGTACCGTCGTTTGAACGGAATGGATGTTTAATTTCGTTTTCGAGCAATTGAACACTTTGGGAAAAACGCCAAGAGACGCACTTCGGGAAAAATGGACGTTTAATTATTGTGAGTAACGCTTTTTGTGGCATTTTGTGGTCATTGTTTGGGATTTATATGATCTTTACTTACTTTATGACGTTTGTTGCTCAATCTTAACTTTGTTTAAACTTGGTGCACACGTTTTTTTATACGTTTTCGTTTTAATTTAATGTTTGAACTTATTTTCTATTGCTGTATTAAAATTTTAACTCTGTTAATTCAGTGACATATTTAGTCTTAAGCTGTAGTTCATGGACTCAGGCTTAAATAACTTGTCTTTACTGGTTTACGTGTATTCGTATATTCTTAAACATACACCGAGGAGCTGTGTTAGACATTTCTGTTAGCTCAGATTTATTTTATTGCTTGAGTTCACCTGGAAATGCACCTGGATTCAATTCCGGATAAGATGCGTGTTGGATATAAACGTGTTCCAAGTTTATTTGGACTAGAGAAAGTTATATAAGGAATTGTAGAGCATGAAAAATATTTACTATTTCAGTTTTTGAAATAGTTTATGTTACTTTTAATAGAACAATTCCTTAACTGTACTGTAGGCCCATCAATGCACAGACAGCCTAAATATCGTTATATCCACCACGGTATGCAAAAAATGCGCAACATGCGTGAGTGCTTTATATTGCCCCACACAAAACGTATTTTTTATATTTCTGTACATCTAGCCTTTAAATTTAAATAGAAAACGTGGTTGATATGGTAACAAATCGGACAGTATCCCATGTCATGCCTAAATGCCACCCAGACGCGCGATTCTGTATGTTTTAAAAGCGTTCCGTGCGTAATTTACGCAGGTTCTGCTATCATTGACAGTTTTGAGGGCGCACGTTGTTTTTACGGCACGATTTAAAAACCGTGACCCCTTACGTTGCTAGACCAGCTGTATAAAGGACGATTCGCACACAACTGACCGTGAGTGCGTTTAAAAACGCTGTGACACAGTGGACCCCCAAATGCGTGAGGTGTGCATTAGGCCCCCAGACTATCAAATGCACATAATGATGGTCACGCATACAGACCGCGTATTTAGCCCACGTGTGTGTGAGAAAGAGTGTGTGTGTGTGTGTGTGTGTGGGAGAAAGGGAGAGAGAGAGAGTGTGTGTGTGTGCTGGTGTGTGCGACTGTATCCAAGCTGCACGCGCAGCAGCGATTGCAATAGCTTCATGTGACCACAACAGTAGCTGCGTCTGGCGCGCGCGGCGGTCCCTTTAAGAGACACGGGTTAGTTTTTCTCTTTGGTTATCTAGCTGTATGAGTTTATGTGATATCATAAAGCTAGAGAACCGAATGTAGAAACTAATTCCGAAGACTTCGGGGCGCTTTGAACGGGATGAGACGGGATACAGGCGAGAGATGAGGGGCTCCGGAGCGCCGGGGTATGAAGACGCCGATGTCCGCTGTGAAGGGATTCCACTCCGGTAGGCATGTAGTTCGCGTTGTGTTCTTGGTTTCTAATGGTCTGGTTGGCTCAGAATAGCTTAAGATCTGTGAAAAACATTGATTGTAATCGGTCACGGTGGATTTTGCCTCCAGCTACGCAAGGACGCGTTGAACGCGTTAGTGCGCTGAACGCAAGCGAAGGGTTCCTTCATATCCTAAGTGATATTCGGGCGAAAAGGCGCGTGTGTTCGTTCTCTGAAGTGTGTTTGTGTCGGGCAACATGCCACCATAGATGATGATGATGTTGGTGTATGAATTCGGGATGACAGGAATCGGTTAATCGGGGTGTTTCAGCCGATTGGTCGGATCATGTGGGTCACGTGGTCATCATATAATATGGGAAAGCGTAGTTGAACCTTAGAGGTGTGTGTGTGTGGGTCGTCCGTCTTTGGGTCTTATTGTACTGCCCAAATAGCCAATAAGACATATATATCGTTTTTATAGTAACATACATCTTATATAATGTTTCCTATAAGCCTGTGTTGATTACAAAAAGGTAAAATAGGTAATAGGTAGGACAGAATAGGTAAAATATCGAGGTCCTCTTTGTACACCTGTCTGTAGTTATTCTAAGATAGCAAAATAATGGCTAATCTTTTAACATTAAAGCTAAATTTATGGGGCTATTGCACATCTTTTAGAATTTTGCTGCTGTTAAATTCTATTACATTTTAGAATTTTGCTGCTGCTAAATTCTATTACATCACTAGTGATGAAGTCACAATGCTGTTTTTAAACTGCTGCTAATGACATCATTCTGTGACATAAGCAGCATTGTGACTGCACCAAGCTGTCACACCGTGTCATTTATAATCTTACTACAGACTTTATTTAACCGCAAAGGCCTACAAAGTACCTCCGATAGCCACGCTTGTATTTTTAGGCCTGTGTCTTGTCAGCAGGCCTGCCTAGTTTTTGCTTTATAAACGGGGCCTAATATTTTTGGAAATGTGTGTCCCTGGCCATCTTTCGTTTATTTAGGTGTGAATGCCACATCACACATGGTCGTTTTGAATGCGTTCATGATAAATAGAAGATAAAAATAAGTAATAGACATTTAAGCTTTCTTGAGCTCTGAGCTCTTATTTATTATACAGTATACAAATAAAACCTCAATATCTCCAGTCCAGTATTCTCTTATGTATATTGACACAAAAATGGCATATTGGTTATGTCCACGTTATTTACATTTATTCATTTATTCATTTGGCAGACACTTTTATCCAAAGCGACTTACAGTGAATTCAAGGTAAAAAAAAAATTTTATCAGTACTTGTGTTCCCTGGTTTCGAACCCACAACCTTTGCACTGCTCACGCAATGTTCTACCAGTTGAGCTACAGGAATAGATTATGGGACTGTAGCACACCCACCGAGGGGTTACAGCATTTGTGTAAGCGGTAAAACCGTTACTTTAGTTTAATATCACAGATTTTAAACGGCATGTGTAAATTTATGGGGGTGGTCACAGATGTGTAATAGACGCATGACACAAATAGAGTCTGAGCTGGTGCAGGGGTCTGTCTGAGGGGCACCCCAGACATTTTCCCACATTAATGTGTCTGGTCTTGCGTTAGGGGCCCCAGCAGATGGAGTCTTGTCTTAGCACCTGGCATATGCAACACAGCCATTGTCTGCTTCTAATACTAATCTGAATCAAATGTGACCAGCTCTGCATCTCAATTTCAATGCAGATTAAAAATACGCAGCAGGTTTGAGCATGTCCCCGATTTTACAAATTCGTTTTTGATATAATGCCTTTATTTTCTTCCTTATAATGCCCTAACTGTGTCAATAAGGGTTTTCACACTTGAACAATACACATTATATATTGTGATATTATACATATGTACTGTAGTATATGTTGTGATCATGTTATTTTGGAGTTTGTTCCCTTGTATACCGTGTGTTTTGTGCAACCATCCCACTGCTACAGTATATGATGTCAAATACAGTTGCACTGTTGTGTGGAGGCCTTCAGATACACGACTGTGCTAGTTTGATTTTCTTAGCACTGTAAGTGGCTATAAATTAATGCTTTTGAGGGCGGTTTTAGCTTGAATGTTAACTAAGATATACACACAGCCTGCTTTTAGACAGCGTGCATATGTCCACACGGTTAATTTACAGTCAGGAAAGTGCTAATAAAATTTATTCTGTTTGCTCACTGACTTGTTTCTCCTTGTTATTTGGAGAAAAAAACAGCAAGCAGGGTTGAGACTCCTAGCAAAACCAGTATATGTACGAAATACACATTAGGTCAGTGTTTTTGCTGATGGTAAATATAGATACATTGTACATACTGTACCTCTGTGTTATTGCTGACGTTCCTAAAGCATTGTGAAAATTTAGAAGCAGTCACAAAAATGACAGCACAGCATTATCCAAATTAGTATTAGTGGCAATTTTTATTTTTTAAACACACATTTAACTTGGATACCTTGTTTTTTGGCTCATTTTGTTAGCAGTCAGCTGTCATTCAAATAGATTAGGTTTCAAACCGGTATTGTTACCTACAATAAAACGGGACGTCCATTTATTATTATTCAGTTTTCATTTTTACCTCCAAAAGCAAATTTCTCCCCTGAACTTATGAATTCTGAGTGCGGTAGCTTAGCAACCGCCTCCGATCCAAGCAATGAAATGGAAACGAAAATCATCTTTTATTTGGACTCATATGTTGGCAGATTTGAAACGGGCCGGTACTGTATATGAAAATATTTTACATACACGACAGACTCTATCTTGAGGGGCTGAATAAACGTGCAGGCCCTCGATGAAGCGCTGTATCAAAATATTGCTTAAACGTTATTTCCTTCTGGTTATCTAACAATAATCACAGGGGGAAATATAAATGCATGGTGTGTTTATGGTGTGTAGGCATGCGTTCAACCCAAATAAAGATGCCAAGCAAAAATACAGCATGCAAAAAAGGCCTTTTTGCTCTTTCCCTTCATTTTAAAATAATCAGACTGCTGGTATTGTTATTTAACCCCAAAATACAGGAAGATGTTTAGAGACTTGAATAGTTTAATGTGTTTATTTTAATGTTTTAGTTGCTTTTTTGTTTGTAAAATATTTAATTCATTCACTGGGCGTTAAATCATAATACTAATAAATAAAACGCGCCGGCTGTATCTCAAAACATACTGCACTGCCTAGAAAGTGTAGCATGTCCAAAACTGTGCCCAAAAACTTTCATAGTGTATGTCCAAAAATGATGCCTAAGTAGACAGCTCACAGATATTGAGAAACAGTCTGTGCAATAAACGGTTTGCGTTCGCCTCATATAAAAAGTTAAACGATATTACGCGTTAAATCATTCATTCACCTGTAAGATGAATGAATGCGTATAAAGAGATTATAAGTCTTTATTTCTTTCACAAACTTTAGTTTGTGCGGGTGTATTTCTTCAAAATTTGCTTTATAATGCGCCAGTCGCATTAATGTGAAACATGCAAAATACAGGTTGTATATTTCTCCATGAATTCGTGTAGCTTTGAAAATAGTTTATAATATTTAAAGAAAGTGAAAGTAGAGAAGTAAACCAAGTTTTTTTTCACAATTGCGCTAATGTTTATAAAAAAGTCACCCAACAGGCAAATTATTTTCGTTTATTCTGTTTTAAAAAGCATTTACGAATTTACGCCTCGATCCACGTATTACAGGCATCGTTTTTCATTATGGAAGAGTTTATTATCCCTACCTGTATTTTGCAATAAGCTTTATGTGAGGGAAAATCATTCTTACAAAGTTTATTAAAGCTGGGATCACAATTTAAAAGCATCATCGCTTTGGCGATTACGTAAGAAGATTTATCTGGGGTCCTGTTGCAAAGCTTTTGACTGGTGCGTTATTATCTTCTGAATCCTTATGACAGTGTTGCTGAACTAAATTCAGGTGGCTCTTTAAATTCCCACCTTGTGACTTGCAAGATGCATGTATTGCATGAAAAAATGCAGTTTTGTCACTTACTTTAGCAGTTCTGTGCATGTGCTTTCCAAAGAAGCAAAATTCAACCCAAATATTACATTAAAATAACAGTTTTACACCATTTGCAAAGCCATTTAAACTTGAATTCATGCCTAATTTACTAAGTGCTGATGTTGTGTTTATCTTGCAGGAAAAATATACAGAGGTGATACAAGCCAATGATAAAACATGCCAATCAACTGACCACAGATCAGGTGAGTGTTGTGGCCCCTAAAGAAATGTGAGGTGTTCTCCATATGACCTTGACTTGCGCTCTACACCAGACTGCATGCAGATCAGTTTTTTAACTGTAGAATATGTATCAGGGTTTCCTGTTACTTTATATGACCAGGCTGAGATGTTGGTTTAGTTTATATACCTTATGTGAAACTGTTTATGTACATATTCTATATGCAATTAATCAGTAAACCTTAAAAAACGATTAAACATATGTTATGTGTGTTTAGAAAATAAGAGAAGATAATATTGTGTAATATTCAATATTTAAGTGAAGCGAAATTTTGTGCTTGGATCCTGTATTTGTACTGTGGGAGCATTTTTAGCGAGAAAAATTGTTTGTGCCGATTGACATGAAAACGTGTTTCTTTCCCTCCAAAAAAAAAAATGCTGGCAAACATAGGAGGGATTACTATGGCAACAAGCGTTTGCCCTTGCTCATTGGTGGTAAGGAGTAAAGCAGACGTATGTCACATGACTCCAGTCAGAGCCTTATCCTGGCTTACTCCTTCATTTCAAAGCTCAAATTTATGTTTATGTGTTGCACAGAAACAAGACGCTAGCTAGAAGATTTACTGTATTTTGTCTTTTGCTCCAAGATGATCTAATTCTCTTTTACTGCTTTTTGTGTCCATCATCAGAGTTCTGGAAAATTCTTCTTGCCATTTGTCGTTTTGAATCTTTGCTTTTTGTTGTTAATCTTTTGCTAATCTTTGCTGTTTGTTGTTAAGATTAAGTACGTAATCAATGCAAGCAGAAATGTATAATTTATGTAGTGTAACGCAACCTTAAAGTTGAAAACCCTCAACACTCTGGACCGTGTTGTCATCGAATAGGATGTTAAAAATATACATTGCTTTGTTCATGTTAGTATATTGTAGAATGATTTGGAACGAGAACAATTGTGATATTGTATACAGTATGCAATATATTTTACATACTGTATATCATGACATCTTAGTGCCTTACTGAGTCACTTGCATAATTCTCAGATCCGATTTGTTTCCATATTGTTGCCGGACAGGAGATGGAAGCCGATGTGTGTGATCTATATTTTAATTCTTTTGTTCAGACCTTTATCCCTTTAAAATATTGCAGCAGTCTTGGTGGTGTGTGTGTGTGTGTATATAAGGTGTGCTCATGTGGAAAGGGTATGAGGGTGGCTCAGTCCTTCACCTTCCTAATTCCCCCCCCTCTCTCTTTCTCTCCCCCTCACCACCGTCCCCTCCATACACCCCCCCCCCCCACCTAAAGCCCTCTTTCTCACCCTCTTCAGACACTCACTCTCTCTTTCTCTCCCTTCACAATCTCAAGTCAGAGTTCAATGGCACTTTTTCATTTTGTCTTTTTCCACCCCCTCTCCCCCCTCCACCAAACTCTAGTGGGTTCTGCGAGATGGGGGGGGCAGGTACCTTCCCTCCCCCATGTGAACTTTAGCTGCAATTCTCCTGGCACACATGCATTGTGAAACACAGATTGAAAAAGAAATGAGCACTTTTTTCGTCTCTCTTGCCTTAACTCACCCACTCTCTCCCACGCAGTGTATTCAGAGAGCTAACACGACCGCACAAGAAAGTAGCCACATTTTATGGTACCCTTGTGAAGGCTGTGTGGCACAAGAAAGTCAAAAAGCAGCCCGCATAAGCGCTACAGTTCATATCATTTCATACCGTATCATTCCACTGGTGTTTGGACTCTCAGGCTACTTCCTGGAGATGCTTCTTAGCCTTTGTTGTGTTCTTTTAATAGCAGACCTGTCTTTTTATGCTAGTGACCCACCTGACAAAGAGCTAAATGTTACATGTATTACATTTCTAGGAAATAGGCTGCAGACAGTCTGTTTGGTTGCTGTGCTAAAGATCTAGGTGTGAAAGTGTTAGCAGAAGCCCAAAGTCATCGGAGCAGGATGAAGCTCACCAAGACAAAGACGACTTGTGGAAGAGAGAAAGACAGAATGAGTCAACAGCACAGAAAGAGTCTCCTCCTCTAAGCTAGAAAACAGGCTGTGACATTGGCCTAGTTCTGCATCACCATCGCCCGGAGGAAGAATTGAATTGAAGAATCACAGGCAGAGGATCAGAGGAGACTTAACACCCTGTGGCTATGAGCCCCCCCACTCCATACCAACTAACCACCTCTCACCTTCCACCAGTGCTTTGCTTTATCTCTCCTCCTACCCGGACAGGCCCCCACTTTCATAGAGCAACTCAATATTGTACACGGAAGGTTCAACGGTTCAATGCGAGAGACATTTTCTGAAATGATGCACGTTGGAGAGAGAGGCGGTAGCATATATAAACAAATTCTCCACGACACACACACACACACACACACACATGAAAATCTATAGAACTGAATATCAGGATGTGCTGGTTGTTGACTTGGACCATTACCATTTGTAAATGCCACGAAAGATTGCACTGTTAGTGCAATGCTTGGAAATGTATCAGGAATTATTGATATTCAGTTAGAACTTGTGTACAGCACACGGGCAAGAACAGAACTATATTTTGATATTTCAAACCCGGTCAAATGTTGATGGGTAAACTTGGGATGGAAAAGCAGAAGTTCCTCATAGCTGTTGGGCTTTAGATCAGGTCCAGTATGGGCAACCATCACCGTTATCATTTTCTTATATTTTCCACCAAACATTAAATTCCTGTTGTGATTAAGCTAGTTGTGGAAAAAACATACTAATATTATTTTAAACAGATTCTCTAAACAGATTAAAGCCGATTTTTGTCCAGGTGTCCAAGTTCATAGACCTACAGTAACAGAGGACCATTTAAAAAAATCACAATGGACTTGTAACTTGCTCTTTTGTTTTGGACAGTAAACAACCACATATCCACAACCTTGCATGTGTTTTGCACTCACATTTGCTTTAGATAAAGTAAAAATGTAGTTAATCACTCTATTTTGTTCTCTTCGGTGCATAGCTAGCTAATTTTTCATAGGCAATAGCGCTAGTTATATTAGGCTGTGTTTATTAATTGAATCCTTTTGCGTCACAAACGTTGATTTCTTTCGTGAAGTAGCTGAAGGTTTTTAGCAACAGTTAATTGTAAGATTTATGCCGCGTGTTTTTCAGGCTTGCTAACTGTTGTATAAAATGCAGCGATCCAAAACAAATTGTAGATATATTGCTCATGGGTGTTTTCATTTGTTTGAAAGCCTCCGGTCTGCGAATAAAGAAACGAAAATTCTTTATAGATTCGAATTCATATAAGGGGCTCGATAGCTCGCTTTGTAAGTTCATTTGAATTATACCCCCTGCATTATACGGCCCGATAGGAAATAAATCTCTTTTAATGAATGCAGAGAATGAGTTCGGGAGGGGAGTGCGCTAGCTGAGTGTTTCGTTGGTTCTGCTAGCATATGCTAAATGCACAAATAAACTCCATATTTCGCTTGATTTTTGCCTAGAAAACCGATTGATGTTTCGTTTCATTACAAGCTAATCAAAGTGAAGTTTTCTCACAGCGAGTCGCATTAAACGGCCGCAGTCTGAGGCTGCGGTTGATTTTCTCAAGGAGAGAATAGCTAGCCAAGCTGGGTAAGGCCTCAGTGACACATTGCCATGCAAAACAGCGCCTCAATACTGAAGTGTATTTATGAAGATGAGGGGTGGAGGGAGGGGGGTGGAGGGCGAGAGGAGGGAGGGAGATTTAGACAGGGGGACGTTATGAAAAGGCAGCAGGCAGCGAAGTGAATGGAGCCAGCGGGGAGGGGGCCGCAGCCTCCGCTTCTCCATCGGTTCAATGCAACGGCTGGAGCAGCTGTGAACGAAGGTCCCCCCTTTTTCCCACGACCCAGCAATGGGGCGAAACAGTGCCCGGAGTCTTCCAGGGTCAAGTCACTTTGCTAATATATACACTGGGCTTGTGTACTCGGACAATGCATACACACAACTCATTTATTTGGTGTGTGCACACAGACGGACCCGCACCCGTGTGTACACACAGACACCTTCAGACGCAGACGGGGTGGGCAGAGAGAAAAGACCCTGACACTAATGTCGGTCACATTCAGGCCATTGTCTAGTTCTAGAGCAGCAGTCCTCGATTCTGCAAATTAACAAGCTAATGCCCTGAACGCACATGCACAGATAGACACCTGCCTTATATATATATATATATATATATATATATATATA
>JAZGTK010001087.1:4674-32278 GCA_036877625.1 Ambastaia sidthimunki | reverse complement strand
TATATATATATATATATATATATATGTGTGTGTGTGTGTGTGTGTGTGTCTGTATATGTATATATGTGTGTGTATGTTTACATTATATATATATATATATATATACACACAATGTAATGTGCATTTTATTTACTGTATATATATTCTATTGGTGATTGATAAAATAGATCTGTTCTATAAATACATGACTTTGATCAACTTTTGATCATCTATTTCATTTTTTAATGCTGTGAAATTTGTGTGTTCTCTTTCAGAAGCATTTCATTATTTTAAGATAAAATACCAGATTTTTTCCCCCTCACTGTTTCCTAGCATGTAGTAGTCAAGCAATTCTTCTGTTAGCGTGTGTGTTTGTGCAGGCTGCTTTAGTAATGGCTGCTTTTGTGATGCTAGTGGCCTTGTCCAAACTTTAGCAAGAATCAAATCTGATGAAGCTTGTATTGTTGCTTGTGTACTGCAAAGGAAGATTTTGTTGAATCACAACACTCTCCTCGAAGGCCAAAGTATAGACTGAAAACTGCTGCTGTGGGCTGAGCATACAGAACTGAAACTCAAACATCTCTAAGCTAGTTGCAGAAACAAGTTGACAAGCTAGTTGACTTCAGATGAGACCTTGACGCTGTCAACTGAGGTTTGAAGTGTTAACAAAAAAAGCTAGAACAGTACAATAAATACTCGCTGTGTTGCCTTAATCCATTTTATGTGTATTGTGGTAGTGAAGTGGATTAAATATATACATCCATATATATCCATTAGGTGATGCAATTAATGCAAAAATTTGATTTCACTTTTAAATGTAAAGCAATTTTTACATCATTGTAGCTGTTTCCAGCCGTGTACTTGTTTGGTTCTTTGTTTGCTTTTTGTTTTCATCCATTTGTGTTTTCGTAAACTAAACTACTAAAGGCTCTTTAGTTTTAATTGCATGTTTGTTTTTCGTTTCGTCACAGCCCGCCCGCTCGAACGAACGTTTACGGCCCTATACGTGCGGTTCATTAGCGAATACAGACCCCCAGTTTCGTCTTCAAAAAAAGGTGCCATCTTGTTAAAGGCGTATTACAAACTCCGCCACTGTGTCACAGTCTTTCTGCCTTTCCCCACCCACCTTGTGCCGTTTACTCTCTTTTATGGCGCATTTGTCCTGCAATAAGCCCCATTCTTTTGATAAACAAGCACGTGCGCTGGCAGTCCCTCTTCTTTTCGCTCCCTTTTCTATTCAGGAGCTCCTGGAGTACGGCAAGACAAAGAGGAGACTCACTTAATTAGCTGAGCGGGAAGATGCATTGGGGCAATCACCCGACACAATGAGGGGAATGGACAGCATGTTAATTCAGCAAGGGGTTGTAGTGAGCTTTCCGGGGCCCAGAATAGCCTTTTGTTTAGCAGCTGGTCGGCGTAATAGATCAGATGCACTTCAATTAAAGCAGAAGTGTTCCGAGGCTTCTTTCTAAAGGGATGAATGTTTTTTTTTATGTTTATTTTTTTTTAAATTAGCATGATTTAGTGCTGGTCCAACTGGTGGACATTGATGTGGTTCACCAAGGAAAGCTTACTGGTTTAAGGAACCAAGGTTAGTTCCAGAACGCAGAGTATGACGTGAACCAGCGGTGCTTGTTGTTTTCATCAAATGAAAGATTGAAGCAATTAGCGCTCAGTTTATCGAATGCCGCAGCCTCCCGCGACCGATTTTTGTGCGGTTGATCCGCTGTCGTCTTTTTCACCGTAAACCTATTTCTGTTCGTTTGAGTGGGAGGTGTGAGTATGTTGAGGCGAGGGGCTTATTCAGGTTGCCTCTGTTACAGTGACTCCCCGAGGCGTCCACTTTCATGAAGACGGATAAGATCATCGCGACAATCCCCCACGCTCTCCCCTCCACCGCACACCATGCTAGCTTTCTCTTCCTCGTTCTGGAGAGTTCTTTAACCTTGATGAGTGAGACGAAGGGGTTGGAGAGCGTAGACAAGTGACTGGGCTGCGTTACAGTGTCGGTACAGAAGAACAAAACCCACCCCTCCTCCTCAACAGGATCAATACAACTTGCAGAAATCTCGGCTAGTCAGGCTCTGAGGGTGCTGGGTGTAGGAAAGCTTTACTGAGGGCCATAAAGAGTCTTAAGTGTGCCTGGTAGCTAGCACCTTCTGCCTTTACACATGTTAATACCCAAATATCTGAGATTTAACATGCTCTGTGGTCAGAGCTTTATGTCCATGTCTTGTGTTGGCCTCAGCCAACCAGACTTGAGAAGATCTTTTAATGATATGTCTGAAGGAGAGTCTCACTGAATCTTGTAGAGCACATTTTGTTCCTCTGATGTCCTCAAAGTTCCTTTTTCTTAGTCTTGCATCTTGAAGTTCCTTTTTCTCAGTCTTCCTTCTTGGGATTAATGTCAAACATGTATTGTGAGAAAATTTGAGGCTGTTGTAGTCACAAAAAATTCCCAGAATTTCTTTTGTAGTTTTATATTTAAATTGGTGTAAATTCTAGTTTTACGTTTAAAAGTACTTCTAGATACTTTTGTAACATAAGGGCAAACTTTGTTCATGCACTGTGTTCATAATTTGTGGAATTTGTTCTATGTAGATTAACCTCCAGTGTCTTACTTATGCCTCATCTTGTAGTTCAGGTGTTGAGTTTTTCTTTTGTTTGTTGCTTCCCCTTTAGCTTAGTTAACCGAGTTGTTGGTTAACCACCCCGCTAAATAGCTGGGAATTCTGGTGTCCCTCCCTCTCCGTAGGGTCACATTGTCCTTCTTCTTTCCCAACGGTGTAATCCCTTCCACTGGGACAATGGACCAGCCCGTGGGCCACAGAGGGTACATTAGCCCATCAGCTAGCGAGTCCCTGGACCTGAGCGTTGGAGTCCGGCTAGCGGCTAACGATGCCCGGCATATCAAAGCCGATGGCTCAACTCGAGTACCCGGTTACTTATTCATGTGGACCCGAGAGGCAGGTGGACTCAGTAGAGATAAAACAACATTGGAGGAGAGACCCATAGTGATGTACAGAGTGGAACAGCTCCCCTGTGGCCTCAGTGAGGACTTAGCAAAGCCAGTTGGTGCTTGTGATCTATGTCGCAGTGCTGAGGGGATATCTGGCCCCTACATCAAACATCTTGTCCCAATAATGCGGCCTGTTATCAGAGCAAGTGATGCCCACAGCTTTGCTTTAGCCGACTGTGTGCTTTACTGTACTGATCTGTTACGCAACGTTTGCAATGTGAAGATTTTGTTAAAAAAAACGGCCCTGCTTGTTCGAACACAGCACGATACACTGTACTTACTTTGCAGGAAACTAGTGTTAGGGTTGTTTGTCCTAATATGCATAATGTTAAATAGCTCATTTGCATACTGCAAATGTCCAATATTATAAACGTCCAATCCTAATGTGATTAATGTAAAATAACTGGAAGTGTTTCCACTCTGTGAGCTGCAGCGAAATGGAGTGGGCGTGTCCTCGGCAGGGGCCGCGCCTCCGCTGCCCTGCTGTCAGTCAGAGACGGAAGAGGAGGTGAGGTTGCCATGGGAACAAATGCTGTGTGTTAACCAGGAGGGAAACAAACAGTAGCATTTTATAAAGTAGTGTTCTTAAAAGGCAAGGCTGCTGTTGTGCAGAGGGGGAAGATGCCTTAAACTATAGGTCTTTGGAAGTGTGTGCGTGTGTGTGTGTATCACAAGCATGCTTTTACATATGTGTGGGTGTTTGTGTGTATTATTTATGTATGGAAAGAACTGAGGCCAATTGTATTTGTGTGTTTTAGGTGGGAGGCATTGATGCATGGAGAATTGGAGTGTAGACTTCATAAACCTCTGCACCATCACGCAGGAAGTCGGGGACCTTGGCCTTGCTGATGTAAAAGTGAGAGGCGATGCTTTTATATATTTTTCTTAAATGAAATGTGTTGTTTTGGCAAATGCAGTTCCAGGGCTGCAGATTTGGGTTTTCATTGATATTCCACATCATTGAAAAGTCCAGTGTTTAATTTTGAAGTGTAAGTAGTTGTAAACATGTAGCTCTATCTATCTGTCTGTCTGTCCATCTATAGTATCCTATACACACACACACACACATAGTATACTATACGATATAGTACACTATATAGTAGTATAGAATAGATATAGCCTTATAGATACAATCAAAAATATAGATCCTCATTCAAAAATACTGACTGCTATATCTATCTATTTATATATATACTATATATATAGATACACATAGTAGTCTATATTTTTAGTGAGGATATATATGATATATAAATGTTGAATATGTTGTTGTGTATGTATCTGTCTATTGCTATAGGCTACCGTTAATCTGTCCTGTATCTATGGATAGCATTACTGCTACCGTTTCTCATATATTAAGAAACGTAATCATTTTTGAAAAATACATGTTGGTTAACCTCTGTTCTAAATATTGGGTTCCCCCCTCAACAACATGTTCCGTCTAACGGTGGTTCCGACCCTCAATCATTGTAATTATTTTATACGATTCACAATTTTGCACAATGTTAACATACTAAAAGACTGATTTCATTGCATGGATCGTTTCTTTCTAATCGCCCCTCGCATTTTCTGTCGCTTCCCTCCTGCTTCTCTCTCTCTCTCTCTTCACACGTGGAAACAGAGTCAAGCTGGTGGGACGTACATCTCGCGGTAGCCGTACGTCAGAATGCGTAATCTCAACCGTGAGGCGACCGCAGCGCCGCCCTCCCTCTCTCACGCTCTCGCTCGTAAGCTCCCTGAATATTTTTTTCCTTTTTTTATCCATCGCCACACAGTTTCATTGTTCCCCTGTGCTTTGTAACCATGGCAGGCATGAAATGCATCTAAATGCTGAAAGCGGGTCCCGGGCCCCTGCCTTCCTTGTGGACCCTTTCGGCCCCTTCGTCCCCCCTTCAACAATATTTATAGTGCAATCTTTTTCTCACCCCCATCTTCTTTTTTAGGGATTTTTTTCTTAGCTTTCTCACAAGTCCAATGCCATGGGGTAACCAGCCCCCTCCAGGTCCCCATCCATCCACCCCTTTCCCCCAACCCTCTCCCTCTGAGCTGACAGATACACTGTTCTCTCTTTCTTTGCCTTTCGCCTCCCTCCGCCCGTCCTGCCGGCCCGGCACAATGCCGACGCTTTCTCCCGCGGCCGGGCGAACGCTACCCTGAACTAACAATATCAGTGAGGCTGTGTCAATGCCACCGAGCCCCATTGTGTGCAGCCAGAGGGGCGGTAACACCCATGTCTGGACCCAATGAATAGTATTATTGTGTCTGAGACACCCAGCTCGCCCCCTCGGTTGCACCCCACCCCCAACTCTCATTCAGTTCCCCACTTCTCAGTACTTAAACCCACTTTAAGCCAACGTCATTTCGAGAGCAAACTTTCTCTACTTTGCAATACAGAGAAGTGGCAATTTAACGCTTTCTACATAATGTAATAGTTTTGGCTACTGTGTAAAAAAAAAAAAAAGAAACTGGGATGGTTTACAGCATTCCCACGGTCATGGAAGTTAATAAAATGTTAAACTATTGGGAATTTTGGTTGTAAATATTATTGTGTGAAATTATTTTGAAATTTGAAAATTGAAATTAGAATAATTTAATACAAAAAGATTTTTGGAAAAAAATTGTTTAGTTGTGCTTTAAGTATTTTGACACCATAAACAACTGTGAATTTCATGTAAATTTAATTATAAGGTTTGGGAACCAGTTGTTGTCTGGCTAACGTTAGCTGATGTATTTCATGGTTTAAATACACAATGAGCCTGGAAATCTATAAAGCAATCTCCCTTTTAATTCATTTGCATGACAGTTGGTGTTTCAAATCATTTAAAATAAATTTAGTTAAAGCTAAAATTCATAACTTTATTTTTAAAATGTTTATAATAATAATTAATAATTAGAGGTATTGGGTCAGATTTCCTGTAAAATGTCAATTTGACTTCAACATATATATGGAAAAGTATGTAAAGTAACCTGCAGTTTTATGTTTTAAACAGAGATGGCGACAGAGAGGTGAAAGTGACAGACTGCAGTTTTAACGCAAAAGCGAAACAAGAACATTTTCTCCATGCCTCTGATGTTACAAGCGTCGTAGCTTACTTAGCATCAAAAAAAGAAGCTTAAGTCACAGTTTTTCTAGGCTGTATGGGGGAAGCATCAGTATAAGGCCTCTAAGTACACTTGGCAGACAGTTTCTTTCAGTCTGACATCCTTAACTCAAAAAAATCTCCTGCCTTAGCTTTTTATTCCAAGGTTAGAAAGTTCACATTGCTAACTGAGAGCAGATGCCAAAACGTTCACCTTGCACATCTCCCTGATCAAAGCTCTGAGCTGACATTTGCAATGGGCGAAACGCTGAAAGTTAAGCTAAACTTGTTTTCTCTCTCCTGCGCTGTTGTTTTGGCAGAAGGCGGAAGACGAGCGGAGAGTGGGAGTAGCGATCGTGGTGGAGGAGTGAACCCGGAGCAGGTGAACACAGCTGTAGACCGCCACGGGCTCTCTTTCTTCGGTCCCAGCTCTCCATCTTTGGGTCTCCGAGAGACAGCAGGGGCCAGCCAGGGAGCGTCAGTGTGGGCAGGCGATGCGGCTTGCTTCCCCCGCCAGCTACTGGCTCCTCGGCAAAGAGGAGGGAGAGAAATCGATACTGAGAAGAGATGTTGCCAGGGGTCGCCCAACGCAGCCTCCAGCCATGGAGCCATGGGAGCCCGTGTACTCGGTTTTCTCTCTCTCAACCCGATCTCAGTCAACTCGCATCAGCTGAAGATAGGTCCAAAAATCTTGATGTTCTTCCTGCAACGGAGAGTGTGTGTGTGGTTCCGCCAGAGGGCTTTTCCATCCCTGCGTTGCTTGATAAAACTTCGCCTGCTGGAGAATGAGTAGAAAAAGAATGTCAAAGGTCTTTCTTTTCCCCATCTTTGATTCTTTTTCCACCTTGAGTGCACATTCCCCCTGACTGTTTGAATGAGTGCTTGATGGAGATCTCTTTTACGCTAAATCAAGAGGCCTTCTTTTTTAGTGGTCGTCCTCCTGAGCATGCACAAAGTGCTCTACATCAGATGGGTTGGGATGAGTGAACAATTTGAACCCTTTTTTACCTTTTCCAGAGTGGTTTTAGATGAATTTTTTTGATCATCACCACCGTTTGAGGGTTCGGAAAAGGACTTAGCCTTGATTTGTGGGGAAGGGCTTGGCGATCACCTTTCTTGGGTACTTCAAAACAGTTTTCGTCTTTGACTGTGGTGTTTGATGGGCATTAATATCGTTGCAGACCAGTGGCGGGAGGGTGCAAGTGCCTGATGGAGTTTAAGTGTCAAAAATCTCCTGACAGGCCGTCTTGAGCGCCTTCTGCAAGCTATCGCTCCCAAGGCCACAGATCTGCTCAGGAAATGGAAGACTATAAAATATCCCAGAAACAAGATGCAAAGAACACATAAAGAGAACAAATTCAAGCATTGAATGACGGATGCAGTGGATAGTTCCTGAATCTGTGGATTCTCCGTGGGACGGGAGCGACCCATTCAGAAAACGGATTTGGTAAGGACAGATTTTAATAATCTTTTATGCATCTGTTAATCACTTAATGCAGCATTTATTTTAGCTGCCAGGATGGACTAGGGTGCTGGGATGTCTTTTTTTTAGGCCATAATTTGTGTAATGTTAGGTGGAGGGTTACAAATGAACACGATGCCCATGTTAAGTGCTAGACGGCTTTAACTATATAGATGCTACCATGCCATCTGGTATCCACTGGGCAGCGCCTTCGACAAAATGGCCGCCACTCCCTGCCAGCTGTCTCTCTGCCAAGATGGCGCCACCATAAACTCTCCTATCTGTCTAATCGAGGCGGGTATGCAAATTCTAGATAATTACGTTTGCATATGCTGATTTCCCTCTTAGGGATTGGTCAGGGCAGCCGCACAAAAAGCACACGGTTAAAAATTCACGTCACTTCACCGCTTTCGAATGCGCGTACGTTTTTTTTATCGTTTATATCCTTTTACAGTCTGTCTGTCTTTACATTAAGCCACAGTAACATTCAGTCATTCGAAACAGGAGAAAAACACGGCGTTAACAAAGCACCGGGAGCCTGTGCCATCTGTGACATCTGCGACTGCGTAGTCTAGCTAGGCTCCATCACATAAATCCCTCACTCGCAGGGCCCGGGTCCAGGCCGCCTCCCATAATGACCTCATTAGCATGCACAGCACTTCTCGCTGTAGGCCCGGGCGCACCGCTGTGCCGTGGGACCTGACAATCCGCACCCTTCACACAAACGCTCGGCAGGCAACATTGTGTTCCGCCTTACAATACAAAACTTCACACTTGTTTTATTACAATCATGTCAGCCAAGCTAAAGATCTGAAAGGAGCTTAGCCGGTTAGTCCGAGCGGTCGAGCAGACGTCCGCGTAGGATGTTCAGGGCTTTTTAAGAGCTTCTGAAACGGTTGTTCACACGATTCTAATTAAGGTAATTTTTCTTGTTGTTTGGTTAAGCTGTATCTACTGTGCTCATGAAAAAGATCAATAACTAAAAACAATTGTGCTGGAATTGTGGCAAAACTTCATAGTGAACTTGATAATAGACGTGGAAATCTAAATTGTTGACATCATTGATCACAGAAAAATGTTTTGATTTGCACAAATAATAGTGCTTTTTGGTTATTCAGAATGTGTTACTTGTTGGTTATTTTAGGTGAGATGTCAAGTGAGTGGGGTGTTAAAAATTAATATGGGAGGGCTGTTATATTTTGGTTTGTTATATATCTGTCTGAAGACTGGATGTCTAAAACGCATATTAGCACGAGTTGTACATCTGGGTCAGTCTGTGTTCATTCCATATTTGCATATTTACAACAGCTGTGAAGGCCATATGTTTTAACCAGAGCCAGACGAAATATGTTAGCAAGGCCTTGACACCCCACGGCCCCCCCACACAAATGCGCAGTCTCGCACATGCCACAAATCTCGCGCCACAATTCGCTTGCAAAATACCCTCGGCCCCGCCCACCTGAGATAAAAAGGAAAAACAAAAAGCTTTTACGCCAAGCTCAGCCCAGGCCATGTGTGAGTGTACACTACAGCAATTATGCATAATTCAACACAAAGCTCGGCTGAGGGGCTGAGTACAGTAAATCGTGTTAGCAGCCTACATGGGCGGGGTAAGAGGGGAGGGGGCGGGGCACAGTGACCTTGCTATTAGAATAAAGGCCACGTTTTAAGCGGGACCCAGCGAGATGTTAACCTCCCACCCTTTCTGCACGAGTGTAGCATTGGCGGACGACACAAAATGGCTTTTTTGTGATGATTAGCTTTGTCTGGTTTGTTCATAGGTAAATTTTCTGGGTTTTATATAATTCAAGTGTTAAAAATGCTGTCGATTGCCTCAGAATTTTGGCTGGTCATTCAGTTTATAAACATGAACAGAAAACATGTACAGTCACCATTTATTGAAATGTCATTTAGGTTTAGGCCTAAAGTTAGCAATGCTAATAATTTGCTGTTTTTTGCTTTGTAGGGCTAGAAATACATTTCAGATTAATGGGGAATTTTTTATGAATTGGCCATTGAAACACCATATTTGTTCACCAGTATTGTGAAGACCCACCCCTATGGTGGTCCACCAGTGTCTGCGTCTGGTAAAATATACTTTTTATAAGTTTAAAAGTTACTTTTATGCAAAAATATTGGACCCAAATGGCCTTCAATTTCCTTTGAATGACCTGAATGCAATTAATGCATTGGCAGATAACAAAAACAAAGAATATGGCATTTAAAAAGAAAACGGCTTTAAAGAAATATAATGTGGCATTAAACATAATTGTGTGTGAGTGAGTGAGTGAGTGAGTGTGTGTGTGTGTGAGTGAGTGTGTGAGTGTGTGTGAGTGTGTGAGTGTGTGTGTGTGTGTGAGTGTGTGTGTGTGAGTGAATGAGTGTGTGTGTGTGTCTGTGTGTGTGTGTCCACAAGTATAGTAATATCAGTGTATTTTGACCTTGTGGGAACATTTAAGTCCCCATGAGGAAACAAGCTTGTAAGTCATATAGAATGATCAATTTGGAAAATCTAAAATAGCAACTATTTTCTGTGATTGTTAGGTTTAAGGGTAGTGGGTAAGGGTATACAGTTTATACAGTATGAAAACCATTATGTCTATGTAATGATTTTTTTGAAAACGTGTTTGTGTGTGTGTATATACACTTGCACACATTTTATTTCTTCAGAGCCGTTTCCTTTCAAAACATTTGAAGATGTTTAAAGATAAATGATAAGAGCCGGACTCGTATCACGTGTATAACAACAGCTAGAAGGCTTACTGTACTTCTCACAAGAAAACATCAGCTCTTCTGGCATTCTTACACACTTGTAAACCTTTTACACTTCTTCCTTCAAGGCCTTCAGTCTTAAAGCTTAATAACCGGGCCGAACACGAGTGGTTTACAGTCTCCAGCACTCCATCAAAACATACAACATTATTCCCTCCCCTTCCGGACTGGAATAATCTTTTCTCCGATTTCTGATTAGCCTTGAAGAAAGACAGCCAAGAGCGTTTTCGTCGCTACTGTACGAGCGTATTAGCATTGCGCTCCCAGCCTAGCTCCCCTCTGTGCAAAGACGTTGTTTATACGTTTAATGTTTTAAAGTTAGCTGGGCCTCGTCTGCACGTTTTGAGAGCGCTTCTGTGCTTCGCGTGCCCGCTGTTTTTATTTGCTCGGCTATTGATTGAATGTGGTCTACCCACAGAAGTAATAGTTGCTAAAAGCATTTATTGGCATTGCTCAGTTCTGCCGGCGTGATATGCAGCTTTTTTATTCGATCTGATTTCGTTCCACCTGTGATCTGACAAGTGACTAGCTAAGCTAAAGACTTCTGACGGAACCCGCTAACGAGAACGAGTGCTAGCGTAGCGTACGCGCTTATACAGCTGAACGTGGGTCGGTGGACACTAGCGGCTACGTCTGGAAAATTTTAAGCAGGTTTACAGAAGGATGTTTTATAATCGGAGCATTTGAGGATTATTGGTATAGTCTTCTAATAAAACTAAATGTTTGTTATATAAAGCTGATTAGCACATATTACTGATTTTGTGTGTGTGTGTGTGTGTGTGTGTGTGTGTGTGCGCGTGCTTTGTTTACTTAAACTTTTAGTAACTCAAGACATTTTTCTGTGTCTAGTTTTTAACCCTCACTATTTTAGTTTATAACCAGATGGAGTTTAATGGAAATCATTGGTCACAGTAATTTGTTTGGAATGGACCTTTTTGTTTTTAAATCTAGCATATTGGTAAATGTTTGTGTATAGGGTGCATTTATCCAGCTAAACATGAATGCCCATGTCTACATATAAGTGCTCAGTTTCATTGTGCAATTCTGGGTTTCTGATAACTCTGTATTCGATTGATAACACTGATTTTCATTAGGTCATATGTGCTGTATTTACTAAAAAACAACTTAAGTGACCTCATCTTATCTACTGATTAACGTATTGAGTAGAAAAATAATGTTTTAACAAATTGAGTACTTGAGGACATTAGAAAACACAGCCATAGTAAAAGGAACGCCGGCCCTTTAAAAATCGTCAAATGTTACCCCGGCTGATTACAGATGGAGGGAAAACAGGCATTTATCCAAGTCACTGATTATGTCATTTTAAGCTTCCGAAACACAACGCTCCGCACGGAGCGTGTGGGGCGAGGAATTATGAAGTGTGTGAAGGAAAGTGGGAAAAATGGGAATGGAGTGCTGTTTGTATGATTAAACTGTCGGCTCGGTGGCACAGGCCACGTTGAAGAGCCGGGCCTGAGATTTGACCGTAATGAAAATGCCCCCGATCTTCACCCCACCCCGCCCCCACCCGCTCCAAACGTTGCTTCCGACCGCTCGGGTCTGTCCGTGCGGCGAGAGGAGAGACGAGACGTAGAGCGAGATAGACAGACGGGCGAGAGAGACGACGGGAATGAGAAAGTACCGTTCCGTAGCAAATGGTTTCCTGGCCGCGCAGGATGCAGACGGATGTAGACAGGAAGTGAAAGGCTGGGGTGAACGATTGAACGTGTAAACTTGAAATTACAGACACATGCTTTGGTGTACCTCATATTTGGCCATTAAAGGAACGGTACGGACAAAAATGAAAATTTCGTTATTTACTTCCCTTCATGTCCTTTGAAACTGCAGTTTTTTTTCTGTGGAACACAGAAAGGAGAATGTATTTATAGCAAAGAGTTGCTGATATTTCCCAGCAATGAAAGTGAATGGTGACCAGGGCTGTCGGCTCCAGTCCCCATCCACTTTTACTTTATTGTGTTTGTATGAACAAAAGCAGCCCAAACATTCTGCTCTGGTGTTCCACAGCAGACAGAAATTTGTATATAATTTATAAATAAATTTGCAATAACATGAGGGTGAGAAAAAAAGGCAATTTTTATTTTGGAGTGAACAGTCTTGAGATCCAAGTTCAGACTGATTTCAAAGCACTTTTAAATCTGGTTTCGATTGGGTTTGTAAACATCTGATTTCATGTTTAATCAGCTGTTTACAAACATTTGTCTACAAACATCAAAATGGATTTGAGTTGGAAGCCGGTTTTGTTTGCTGTCTGTCTGAAGGAAGTCTGATATCGCCTATATGACTAAACAGGCAATAATATCATAAGACAAATACCATTTAATGGCTGCCACGGTACAGTGATCACAGTAAACATTATTCTGTCCAACCAAGACTCTCGAAATGTTGTCTTGTTGAGCGTGGGAACCAGCTAACGTGTCAAATATTCAGTTCTATTCAGTAACAGGCAAAGAAGAACCTCAAGGTCAGGGGAACTGTTTTGTGGTGAAACATCTAGTATATGTCTGTCTGTCTATATAACATCTTGTATTATATGTTTAAGATTATGTAAGTAATGTTTAAAAATGTTCTCCTATCCCAACATAATATTACGAGATGACTGAGTAAGTAAATTAGAGTTTAACTGATCTAAAAATGAGCTCTGTGACACAATTAAGTATCTTTTTAACCCAATACACTATCATTGGCTCATCCAATAGCATGAGGTTGGGGCAGGGCTATCTGTTTGGCCGACCAATGGAAGACGGGGGTGTGTTTTGGAAACCTATTTAAAAACAAATGTAATTTGATCATATTTGTAATAATTTTGTTTATATCCACAGACTTTTATTGATAGCAGCAGTGACAAGATGTTTTTATCCGAATGCGTTTTTAAATTTTACGTCGTCGCTACGCCCTGCGTTTGTCCGTGCTGTCCGTCTCTTGTAGCGCAAACAATGATATCCCGTCAAGAGGAGGGCTTTTCTACCTCTAAACAAAGTTTTTGAATAGCAGACGAAGACACCAGCCCACCCTCTGGAAGATTCCATTATTTATCTTCTCCAATGCTTCATTAGCTCAGCTGAACAAAGTCCCCCCACCCCCCGTTTCAGAAACTCAATGGAACGGTCCCCCATCTCTTCCACAGAGACCCCCAGTTCCCCGTTCCTCTCGGTTTCTCCTAATCGTCTCAGCTCACGCTCAAATCAAGCTTTCAAACGTGGCTGTTAAGAAGCTCTCCTTCCTTCCCTTATTCAGTATCATTCACCTAACACACACACACCCACCCACTGCTTAAATCCCCATCAACATGTCAACAAAATGTCCGCCCAGCTGGGATTGACCCTCGCCCACCTCTGGGGTTTCACCTCCTACTTACTGAACCCCACGTTCAGTTCTTCCATCTCTGAATGTGTCTCTGACCAGACTGTTCTTTAAAAATGTGATGTCGATTGTGTTTTAAGAATGTGATGTTGGTTGTGTTTTAAGCATGTGATGTCGGTTGTGTTTTAAGCATGTGATGTCGGTTGTGTTTTAAGCATGTGATGTTGGTTGTGTTTTAAGAATGTGATGTTGGGTGTGTTTTAAGCACATTGTGGCATAAATAGTTTTGTGTAGAATACCTGTGGTTTGTGGGCATGTAGTTGATTAAATTTTAAGATATTCTTGGCTGATCATAAGATCAAAAGTAACCAAATTTGCAAAAAAATGCCAAAAACTTAAGGATGACAGAAAAAAGATTTTATAATAAATGATAATTCACTTTCATCTTTTTTGTTGTTCTTGAACTTTTTTTATTAGAACATTTAACTTAATTTAATGGATTTCAAAATATAAAAACCAAATATTTTTTGTATAAATATTTTTTGAATGTTTGTTTGAGTAATTGTGCATGCTAAAATTACAATAAAAATCATTTTATTATGTAAACTCATTTGAGCAAATTTCATGTGCAGTTATTAAATTGAATTATTTATTCAATTATTCACACCATATATCAGCATCAGTTTCACACAATGACATTGTTTAAGCAGTAATATTAATGTCTTTAATGTTGCATCATGGACTCACATTCTGCAGTGAATCTGCGTTCGTTCTTCATAGCGAATCAGGATTCAGCGTTTGCTAACATTTAGATGCATTCACACACATCACATCTTGTTCTGTGACGTTTTTCCCATCTGGGTTGTTCTGTTATGATTATATAATTATGGGATTGCGGTAAGATCGTGACACTGTGGTAAATATGTGACTGATTCAGTCGAGACGCTGTCTGATCTGTCTGTATATTATGATTTTTTTAGACACTGTTTTGCACAGCAAATCTCAGCGGTACTTAGCATCTGCCAGCGTAGCACAATTTGTATGCAAATGTATTCAAATGAAGCCGTGCGGGGAGACCGGAATACAGGTGCCTGCAAAATTCCCCTTATTCCTGCGTTAGATTATGAGAGGAAACCTCAATAATTCCGAACTGGAGGTAATTACGTTCATGTAATGTTTCGTGATCCACGTTGAATAATGTATTTTTAGGTTATCGCCCCAGTACGTCCACGCCGTCACGCACGATACTGCACATTTTAGTCGGGCAGGTTGCAGGCAGCTAAAAGGAAGTACCCAGGGGTCCTTGCGTTTTCAGTGAGAGAGATTGCGAGGGAGGGAGCGTGATGGGCTGCGTTGAGATTCACACGACCGTACGCAGTGTTCACTGCACATGCTGTTTATTTAGAAAGCCCTGCAATGTCATTAAAACACAGAAACATGCAAAATAGTAGTTTTAAGTGTGGTGACAATATAATATTGGCAATACATATATTAGGAATTACTGTACTTTTGAATATATTTTGAAATATCTGTTAATAAAATGTTTTGCATGGGCAAAGCTTTTTTAAAAAAAAAAAAAAACAGAAAAACATCTTTTACATTTTATTTATGTGCCAAGATGTCACATTTAAATGACTAAATGAGAAGATGTATTGCAAGGTTTATAGAGACTTAATATCATGTTTTTAGACTGTGGGAACGTGTCAAATATTCAGTCGTACACTGGCTAGACGACACAGCTGTTCTATTCAGCAGCAGGTGAGGACGGACCCTAGAGGTCAAGGTCACGGGGTCTGTTGTATGTTCAGACGTCTAGTTTCACCCCAAAGCGTATTTGATTAGCAAATAAGGGGGCGCTTATTACTCCATAATGCCCCATTTTACTGCAAATCTGGCAACCCTAGAGCTTTGTCTGTCTGCCTACTTATCTATTTATTTATTATCTCTACCTGTCTGTCTGTTTGCCTGTCTGTCTGTCTATATAATCTATAATGTTCATGAAAAGTTTTTTAACATTATATCATATATGAAAAACGTTATTCTTAAGTTGTTACTGGAGCATTTTAAAAACATTACAGAATTTGTAAAAAAATTTAGTAACCAAGCAATGGTTTAAAAAATATGTTTTGAACGTTCCAAGTACTGTCAAAATAACATTTTTAATGTTTTGGTTACTTAATAGAAATGTTATGGAAACGTTCTTGCAACCTAAAATTGTTACCTGTGTATCTGTCTGTCTGCTTTTTCACCTCGGCTGGCTGTAAGAAGAATGAGGGTTAAATTTTACTGTTCTCAATCCATAAATAACAGAAGTTTTTAAAAATCAGTGAGGCCCCGTTTGAGACCCCTTCATGAAGAGAGAGTGACTCTGTGGGGAATTGGACCCCCTCAGTGGCCCTTCCTTGTGTCTGTCCTTCATTCACCCTGTGGTCATGGTTATTTATAGAACGTCAGAATAACCTGATTCAAGCCCAGTGTGATCCAGTGCCACGTGTTGTTACAGAACCGTTATATTTCTGCCAACATCTCTGTTGGAAGAACCCAAACTGCGGGCTGGGGGGAAACCAAGCCTGTTTTTGACAGTATAGTTAATATACAGTCAGAAATCTTAAGGCTTGTGATTGGGCCACAGAAAAGCTGGTCTACAAATCAAAACACAGGTTGCGTTACCATAATAACTGCTATGGATTTCATATAAAACTATGACAAATGTACTCAAAAGTTATTACACATTTATTTTATTAAACATTTTTGTTAGATTTTTATTACAGTCTAGTATTTGTACACAATTATTTGACTGAAAATACTTTCACATACGAATTTTTTTAATCTATTGAAATTCATTTCCGCCATTTAAAAGACATTTCTTGGTGTGGAACTGTTTAAAAATAACACGCTATAATGCATTAATCTGCTGCGGTCAAGTGGACGATGCAGGTTTTGCAAACGTGCATGTCATTTTCCTCCCTCTCTCTCACTCTCTCAACGGTGTCCATCACAAAAAAACCTCCCGTAATCGTTCAGGTCATCGTTGCTCATGTTCTCCAACAGCTAACCAGTCTGCAGGCCCTGTTAACCAAGTGAAACTACTAAAAACCTTTTTCTTTTCAGCACTGAACTGCGTCTTTATTTTTGTGAGCATATGCTTCTTGGCTTCCGTACAGTGCCGCCCTCCTGCGCCTCCTTTATTTCAAACCCTGGACTCCTCGTACGAGCCCCAGTTCGTGTCTGAGTGATGTAGAATTAGTATGCAAGCAACAGCTTGCCTCACATAATAGGATCCAGAAGGCACCGGGGTTTTAACCAGCCCCCATCCCCTAGTTTTGGGCTCAAATCTTAATGGGACATCAGACAGGGCTGTCTGAATTTAGGGCTAATCGCCCCCCGCGACAAAATATGTATATAGGAAGACGCAACACGCGCGTGCAGCCTGCCTGGGTCGTAGGTGCATTCGTTGCCTGCCTAATGTTTCCTGTTGGGTTTGGGGGGGTCCCAGACAGACCACTCTTGAACCTTCACCCACCCCCATCCTTACATTAGATTTGTCTCCTGAAGGCAAGCTCGTGTGATGTCTTTTCCCAAAACGCTCACTGCAGCCGTTAGCCTAGCATCATGCTAGTTAGCTGGTCCACTGACGGTTTGCTTATTCGTTCGTCGGCTAAATCTTATTCGTACCTTGTGCAGTGATGTGCCTTCCGTTTTTAAGCAGTAGTTAAAGGTAGATAATAAATCTCTGAAGAGAGTTTTTGGTATGAAATATTTAAACACAGTTATGCTAAGTAACAGGATATCAAAGGCTGAAATGCTTTTATGGTTGATTTTAAATGATTTAACTATATATTAACTATATTAATCGAATGAACTATATATATATAGTGTATATGTGAACACACAAAATATGTATATTTATGTATTATATATTGTTTATTTATTTATTATTTCTGATATTTCTGCATTGGCCGTGTTGCAATCAGTTTTCTGCATATCTGTGATAGTTTTATAATTCTCGTATTGGTCAGGATCTTATGATACAAGAAAATTATTTCAATAAATTATGTTCATTTATTAATTCCCTTCATCACTTACTGTGTATTTAGCAGGAAAATGTNGCCGTGTAGCAATCAGTTTTCTGCATATCTGTGATAGATTTATAATTCTCGTATTGGTCAGGATCTTATGATACAAGAAAATTATTTCAATAAATTATGTTCATTTATTAATTCCCTTCTTCACTTACTGTGTATTTAGCAGGAAAATGTATATATATATATATATATATATTTAAAAAAAACTGTCAGGGTGATAAAACACACATCTATATAATATAATATATTACAATTATATACATCAAGGTAGTTGTTATAATGACAGATAACTGTACATTATGTCTTATATGAATTGGTGTATGAGATGTTATTATTCTTATCTTGTTTTTGGTTTGAAGGACAGATCAGTGTGTGTTTTTGTTTACATGTATATTTGATGTATTAAGTCAAATATAAAAGTGTTTGTATTGCATTGAATACGGTGTCGTATTTGAAAATACAGAGTTCGTATAAAATAGATGCTAATGTTGCAGCGTTTGATGAACATCACGCGCTGATGGTTAAGCAGGGGTCAGTCGTTGAGCTGTCTGCACCTCAAACCCCAGAGGTGATATAAAAGACCCTAGACTGGAACCAACAAGCACCCCACCCCCACCGCCTCGGGGTCGAACCCGGTGCCCAGACGGTCTTTCCTCTGACCCCTGTCTGGCTTTAGGCTCGGGGTCAAACATCATGGCTGATAAAGTCTGCATGCTGGTGAGCTCACGCAATCGCTAGCCCCGCCCACATGATGCAAAGCATCCTTGCATCCCTGCATCCAAGAGCTGTCAATCAACTCTCAACCCCCCCCCTTCCCTTTTTTGTCTGTGCTCAAGCCACACCCCTCACAGGCAGTTCCAGGGGTTAATGCACTAAAATCAAGCGATCTGATTGGCTAGGTGTTTTTTGTGTGTTTTATCTTGTGTTTAGGGTTTTGGGATGTGATTTGATATTATGTCTGTGCATATAATCCAGAATGTTGATCTGGATTTAAATGTGTAAACCTGCATTCTGAAATCTATTGGTAAAAATTCCACTAATTCACTTTTCTTGTCCCGTCAGGTTAATGTGAACGCAGGAGGCTTCAACAAAAGCGGAAAAGGCTTCTACCCAAGACCATCACAGATCATTCATGAAAGAGTTTCTTTCCCTTAATTTCACTGTATTATTTTGTAACTGTACGTAACTGTTTTTTAGTTTAGATTGTTTTGGACTTCATCAGGTAAGTATTTTCGGAGATTAAAAAGGTAAGTTGTTTTTAATATTTAAGAATTTTTTTTGCTAAAATGTATTTAAAATGGGCAAATAACAGTTTTGACAGAGACATTTTGAGTTTGACTGGTAAATAAATTGTAATTATTGGGCTGTTTTACCTTTATCTTGATATATAGAAACAATTACAGTGATTTATTTCATTATAATGACTGTATGACTGTACATTAGTCTGTTTGTTACACGGCTACTTACCGATTAAATAATCAAATGTCCATTAAATATAAAATTGAATTGAAATTATTGTATTACGTAAGAAAAGTGATACAAACAACATTAAAACCGGCTGTTGTAGACAATGTCATTAATACAGTTAAACGCTTGTTTATTTACACCATTCTTTTGCAATTAACCAATCAGAATGAAGTATTCCAGAGGGCCGTGAAATAAACCCAGTTATTCTCCCAGTAAAACCTTCAACAAACCTTTCTACTGTAAACTGTTGTATTTAACTAACTGCTGCCCAATTGCCTCATAATAAAAATCTAATAAAAATGCCTAATTTCTGAATCAGACTCTTTTGTTATCTGCATTTTTTTTACTAAGTTGACTATTAGGATATACTTGCTAACATCAAGTTTGTACCTTAAACAAATAGGAAGATTTGCTCAGCCAAAACAGGTTTCTGATGGAATGTGGTTACGTACACACACACACACACACACACACGTGGTGGCACTCCCTCCTCCCATTGTTTTCCTCAAAAACTGCTCCATGCACTTCGTTGCGCTTACT
Source organism: Ambastaia sidthimunki (assembly GCA_036877625.1). Classification (NCBI taxonomy): domain Eukaryota; kingdom Metazoa; phylum Chordata; class Actinopteri; order Cypriniformes; family Botiidae; genus Ambastaia; species Ambastaia sidthimunki. The sequence continues at coordinate 12,553 of JAZGTK010001087.1, read as the reverse complement.
GAAACCTCCCAGTGATCTCAAACCCCCCCTCCAGCCCTCCTGGTCACCCAACCCCTCTCTCCCACAACATGACCTGAGATCAGATCCAAGCCGCTCCGGCCGTGACTCAGCCTCCAGGAGGCCAGACTTTGGCCTGAAAGAAAGCGAGAAGCAGAGATTATCCCATCCTGGGTCAGTACGGAGGAGAATACGGGCGTATTGACCAGGAGGGGGCCACCCATGGAGTGACCATTGAAGCATGAGATGGTCTGAAATACATGCTTACCGAGCATGGCAGATTCCTTTACTCCGAGAAGGATAAATCCACGAAGAACAAGCTCTTTGTAAGAGATTAGGGTGGCAGCTCGTGTATCTCGGTACACCCCACCCATCACCCGTCCTCTGCCAAGAGACCGGCCTCAAAATCTTGCAGATGTTCAGTGTCTGTTGTGAGAGAATTTGGACACAAAATTTTGTCACAGTGGCTGAAATAGATTCAGCGTTTTTGTAACAAATCAGATATTTAATCGTTCAGTTATTGCACAAACACTGTACATAACACCGAAACTTTTTGGAAGCAAAGAAAATAGAAACATACATTCTAAAACATAATCATTATGCAATCAAATGTTTCTTATTGGTCTGATAGTGGGAGTGTTTCCCTGCAGCTATAAAGCAAAATATTATGTCAAAATATTATGTCAATAATAACGTCAAAATATTTTCTGTTTATTTGTCTTATTTTTTAAACTGTCCTAAAATTCCGTTTTGTTGTTATATTGTTATGAATGTAGAAGTCAAAATAATACAAAACAACGTCATAATAGTTTAATGTTAATGAAAATCACACTCTTAATATTAAAAGTTTTTATATATAAAAATTCAACAAAATCAAGATATTTCTATAAATAATGAACAACTGAATGTATGTTTTTGTTTTGCTTTATCACAAATGTATGAGTTAAAACAACAAATACAATAAATGAGGGTGATTGTAAACTAATCGAAGATTTAAAAAGCTGAATTCACATTAGTTTATAAATTACAGTCAAACTACAGAAATATGTCATGCAGGACAGATGATGAAATGTAAAACAATACATGAAAATAGCAAAAATTACCAAAGCAAAAATAAAAAGGTTACAGTGAAAAGTCAAAATATATAAACATCCAATAATAATTTACATGATGTCTTACTGATGTGGAAATAAATGGACTGCTTTGTGCTTAAGCCAAAAAAATTCAGAAACAAGATTTGCACTTTGACATGAAATAGGCTTGAATGGATGAGTGTGTGTGTGCGTGTGTGTGTGTGCGTGTGTGTGTGTCTTAACCATATATTGTACCCACAAGTCAAATCTGAGCAAAACGTTTTATAAAGTTTTCTGTTAGGGTTAGAGTATTAGTTAGGGTTAGGTTATAGTGTTTATAACTAGCTGTGTATTAAAACAATAGAAGTCTATTATTATTAAATCATTTGGAGAGTGTGTGTGTGTGTGTGAGCGAGCAAACGAGCGAGCGAGCGAGTGAGTGTGTGTGTGTGTGTGTGTGTGAGTGAGTGATTGAGTGTGTGTGAGTGAGTGAGTGAGTGTGTGTGTGTGTGTGTGTGTGTGTGTGTGTGTGTGAGNGTGTGTGTGTGTGTGTGTGTGTGTGTGTGTGTGTGTGTGAGCGAGTGAGTGAGTGAGTGTGTGTGTGTGTGTGTGTGTGTGACGGGGGAGGTTACTCTGTAAACTTGAGGAGCAGTTTGTCATGCTAACTATGGTGGAGCTATTGAATTCAGAAGCAGGGAGCAGAACCTTCACAGGACCTCGTCTTTTTTAATGCAAACCAGCCAGACCTCGCCCCCCCCACCGGGTTCATATCCATACATGTGTCTGTATAGCCCATCTCTCCTTTGCTTGGGGGCTCCTTTATATTTGTGAAGAGTCTGATCACTTTAGTATGTTAACAGAGACATGCGATGTAGAACACTATAAATCGTTTTATTTATTTATACATAAACAATTTGTGAATTGATGTTGCATTGTTAATAAATATGCAAGAATTAAAATAACTTAATATAACTCAATAATCATATATAATTGTTATATCTCATGATTGTGAAACAATTGTGTTATTTTTAAACTATTATAAATACAATACAGGGTGTTTTGACATTTAAATGTATCACGTGATCAAAATTTCAATTATTATGTCACTTCTGTGACATGCTAATAAGCTCTGATATTAAAAACTCAAATTCTTGTTATTGATGTACAGAAATATCAATTATTACTTTATTTAGGACACAATTGTGAAAAAATAAAACAATAAAAACGCAGAATATCCCTAATTTTGACTGTATTTGCTCTTAAGACCATGTCTGATCTTTTCTAAATAAAACCCATTTTTATTACATTTGTATTCCTGGCGTATGTGTGCGTCTGTTTTATGTATCTTGTTAATACATGATGTATTTACATTTGAAGCACAAACAGGAGAGTATTTTGTAGAAACTGCAGTCTATAATCTTCAGATTGGAGAGGCTGGTCACCATTTGGGCTTATTTAATTATGTACAATTTATTTTCAATCATACAAGTCTGGGAGAATTCAGACATCAGTAACAATAGTGTGAAGACTGCGTCTGATTGGCTGAGAGCAGAACATTTCTTCTAATGGAAGAACCAATCACGGTTCAGTAATGCTTTGCCCCTAAACCTTTTTACTGCCCCATCTAAGGGGCAAATAAGTGGCAAATATGTTCTTTCATATAAAATTAACAAGAAAAGCCACAGGCAGGGGTAAATGCATCCGCTAAGTGTGTGAAAAATAAGCGTGTAAATAAATAAAAGGATTTTTTTTCTCTAACTATGTGACATTTGTTTTGTGTACATGATTAATTTAGGTACCTTTTAAAAAAAAACCTTTGCCTTTTACTTGCAGGGTTTACAGGCTTGTATATGTCTTTCCATAATGTCGTGCGAGGCATTTTAATGTGGCTAAATTTATGGAGGGGTTGTGCTGAGTGAACGCTTGTGAACCTGCCACAGTGGCTGTAATGGGATGTCGCTCACATATAACCTGCAGAAACCGGCATTGTAGCAGAAAACAGCCGTGGATTGTGTTTTTAGGACCATGAGTTTTTCTGTAATGGCCTGAAGCTGATTGTCTTGACCAACAACACCTACCCGGCTAACAGGGAACGTTCTTAGAACGTTCTTTGAAAGTTCTCCTAAAGTGATCAAAAACGTTCTTGCAGTAGCGTTCACAGACGTTTATAGGCCCTATATCACGTTCCTAAGTTGTTAGTGGAACGTTTAAAATACGTTACACCATTACAAAATGTTTATATTATAATATAATATTATAATATAATATAACCAAGCAATACCGTTAATACCACGTCTAAAACACTGGACGTTTTGAACATGCCTAGAACGCTCATAACAACATGTTTAACGTTAGGGAACGTTCTTACAATATAAAATTGTTAGCTGGGTACCGCTTACCTGCTTCCAGCCTTGTGCATATTATTCATGCTTCATTTAAATACATGCAAATGAGATGTCGCCCCGCCCCTGGCGCTGAGCCGGGTACCCATGGCAACCGGTAAGCATCCCTGTAGCCTCAGAGAGACAGAAAAGCAGAGAAGTTGAGAACAGACGCCCGTCTCCACCTCATGCCCACTGACACCCTAAAACCCACTGAAACCCACTGACACCCACTGAAACCCACTGACACCCACTGAAACCCACTGACACCCACTGAAACCCACTGACACCCACTGACACCCACTGAAACCCAATGACAGCCACTGAAACCCACTGACACCCACTGAAACCCAATGACACCCACTGAAACCCAATGACACCCACTGAAACCCTAAAACCCACTGACACCCACTGAAACCCAATGACAGCCACTGAAACCCACTGACACCCACTGAAACCCACTGAGCTGATTAATTAACAGAGTCCAGGAGAAAGTAAAGCGACACTATCTGACAGAACCGACGGCAGCGTTTAACACACTCGTCCAGTTTCTGCGGTAATTCTGTACTGGGCCGTAACAGGAGATGAAATGAATGATAATAAACGTGTGCATTCTGTTTATGTAATTTTATTGTTTTTAATTGTGTTTAATTTTGTTATTTATTTTAGATACGGGTTTGTGGAGTTACCAGATGATGTTTGTTTTGCTTTTTTTTATTTGTTAAACTAATATAATACAATATTGTTGTTGTTGTTATTGTCATTATTAATTATTAATATTATTACACCAACACCAATGAAAATAATAATAATAATAATATAATGTTTGTTGTTGATGGGGTCAATAAAAGCTAATTGAAATGTACTTTGGTGTTTCCAGACTTGCTATTTTTATTCATTCACGTATTTATGTATTTGTTTATTAGTTTTTATTACTTGCAAAACTAGTCATTGTGCCTAAGAAATAAAAAACAGTCTGGCTTCAATTACATTTTCATTAAAAAGACCCTCCAACGAGCTTAAAGCATGTTGAGTACAAACTCTATTATACAAACACACTGCATGAATAAATGATGAAATTTGTTGTATATAAAGGGCACATTTATTGCGTATAAATGTATATACACATATACAGTTCAGGCTACAATCTAACCAGCGGTTTGCCAAGCGTGAATTACTTTATAATACTGCCATCTAGTGACACTATTTAGCTATATAACTAAATGCATAACTGTATGATATTGTAAGACGATTTAATTGAAAACTACATTAACTTGCTTTAACTAAGCAACTAAGTTTACACCTTCCCAAACAAAATTAATATTCGTTTATTAATTAAATTAATATACCTTAAATTCTATATAATCTGTACATTGTATGTTTATGTTAATCACTCTGTCACATGGGGTTGTATTGACTTTTAACAGTTTTGTGTTCTAGTCCTGTTTACCAATAACTACATTAACATAATTAAAGCAAATGTGTTATTGTATAAATAACTCGAGTGTTAATTAATCATTTTAAACAAATGTACCTTGTTTTCGATGATCTCATTGACATTTCGCACCAGTTTTTGCACTAAACTTCTTTCTCCAAATGTAAAACATCTGTTGCTTTCTAACAAGTTAATCTTAGACGCGCACAAACTTTTCCACTGACCCAACAACTAATAAAAGTGTTGCACTTATGTGCATGTATCCCCTAAAAATATCTGTTACCCGCACATTACACTGAAACAACTGAATGTGTTTTCCACTCCTTTCAACAAACAGTCTATTTACTAAGAGCCTAAATGCTTAATAATCCTCATGGACATTTAATAGAAGATTTATTCAGCTTTAATAGTGTGTTTGCAGAGTACAGACGCTGTTATCATACCCTGCATTTCTGATACTATCAATATATATATAAACGCAAGCTTAAAGTACAGCAATACCTGCCAGTAATTTGTCATTGCATGTACTGGACTTGTAATACATGTACTGGACTTGTAATATATGTACTGGACTTGTAATGGATGTAATGGACTTGTAATGGATGTACTGGACTTGTAATAGATGTACTGGACTGGACTTGATACTAAAGGTATTAAAGTTTTAAAGTAACCTTTTGATTTTGTTAAATGATCTTGAACGAATCAAAACCTTGTTTTATAAAGTAAAACTTGCTATACCTAAAACAACCAGCAGATGTCATTATTGTTTAATGTGTGTCACCAGCATTCTCTGCTAACGATTCAACGATAATGAATGCTGTTAGTAATTATGGCCTTAAAGTTTGTGGTAAACAGAGTAAGTTTGTGTTCACCAGATTGTTCGCCATTGTAAACCATCCCGAAACGAACAATACATGTCTACTGATTTCAGTATTTGTGTTTCCTAGTAGTGATGAATAAGTGGGAATTAGTTTGCAAGGCAATATCTTGACATATAATACAAATTTATTTTGCAATGCAATATAAACATGCACTTTCTCTTAAAACCATCACTTAACGTTTCGGATGGGGAAAAAATAACCATTCTTAACATTTTAATAATGTTCTGCTTTATGTAATGAACTTTTATGAATAATTTTAGCATTGCACTATAAAAATAAAACTTTAACCTCCCAAAGCTTCGTATCTGCATTTGTACAAAAAAGTTGTTTTATAAAGGATGAAAATTGGCACTTCTGTGAGGTCTCGCTGTTTCCGTTTGCCGGTGTTCTGCATCCGGTCTGTCTTTAAACTCTTCTCGCGCATTGAGCATCAAGGTGTCTCTTAAACATGAGCTCTGGTTCCACTTGTGCTGTTTCTGGCTGTTACAACAACTCCAAAAAACTGAAGATATTTCAGGAAAGCGTGTGTATCGATCACCAAAAAACACGCGCTGAATGTCCGTGCGCGCCGCCGTACGCGTTACACTCAATGCCCACCAAAGAAGAACGGAAACGCGCGTGGCTTGCGGCTTTAAAACTAAAAAACCCTCCGAAAAGAGTTTATGTGTGTTCATTTCATTTCGTTGAAAAAAGGCCCACGGAACTTCATCCCGATCCGGAACTGTATCTGGGTTGTAATCGAGCTGAGCACAGCAAGCGAAAACCAATTCAGGACGCTGACGGAGTTGGTAAGTTCATAAAATTAATTAACTTATTAATCTGTTTGATTTATTATTAGGCTTTATTGTTAATATAGTATAAGGACAACGTGATGAGTTTTCGGACCTGCTGCGCATAATAATTAATCGGTGACCCCACGTGGTTCCTGTTACTTTTCTTAGCGCTGATCAGTTTGGACTAATCGCGGTCGTTTGTGATTACAGGATAGAGGCGTTTTAAAGAAAATGTTGTCGCGGATTTTTCACTTGCACGTAAAGAGACAATATCTAAAACCAACATATATTTAAAAGGTCATAGCTTGTAGTATCTAAAGGTCCGCAAGGAAACAAAAAATGCATTTAGATTAAATGCAGCTCAAGGGGGAAAATTCACTTTGTGAGCCCCATAGCGCCCCCTGGAGGATTAAAACTTTTGCTTTTGATGCTAAATGTAGCCAAACACTGAAGATGATCAGCAGTGATAGAGTATGACGAAGTTACAGTTCTTGCTTTTTGTCTAAAACAAATGTCTGTCTTTGCAAACAAAACATGGAGGTTGCACATCTTGGAAAGGTAGGGGTTATAATTTATAATTATATATTTTTATATATATAGTAATTATTTTGAAACAGACACACACGTATATAGATGTGAACAAAAAATCTATCTATCTATCTATCTATCTATCTATCTATCTATCTATCTATCTATCTTTATCTATTGATGGCTATTTTATCTATTGATGTCTTACGTTATTAAAATACCTGTATAATTATAGGAAAATTAACAATCACTTTAAATAACGTTGCAATTATAAGCTGATATATAAACACCAGTCTTCAGATTACTTTCCAGTGCTGTTGACAGCAGTGGCCAATACCACATTTTCTATTGTAGCAACAATAACTGCAGTAACTGCGGTTGCCATGGTAAATATTTGTATGGGTGACTATGGGGTCAGAATCAAAACGATGGGATGGTCTTCCTCCTGTCGAGCGGTGCGCGCACTGCGCATGCGCGGTGACTCGGGTCCATGTGTAGGCAGCGAGGATCTTTATTTGGCGACCGGAGAGACAGCGGGCAGGGCAGATACACTGAGAGGATCCCCGGGTTACTTTTACACCAAAATTACGGGGTCAACAAAACCCACCCGACACCTCGGAAGATTATAAAGTGTCTCATCTTCTCGGTAAGAGTCGTTTTAAAGTGATATGAAGCGATTTTGGGGGGGTTTGCGGCTGTTTTGATTGAGTGTAAGTTGGTCACAAGTTTGCTAAAGGTAAAGATGGGCCAGATAGCGAGCTAGGCTAGCTGTGTGTGTGTGTGTGTGTGTGTGTGTGTGTGTGTTTGTGTG
>JAZGTK010001086.1:0-45443 GCA_036877625.1 Ambastaia sidthimunki | reverse complement strand
TATTGGTTGTTTAATTAAGACCAGATCAAGACATTTTGCCTGGATAACATTACTGATGGTGTCCAAGTATAAAAGAGAATTACAAGAACTCACACAAGGCTTTTAAAAACAGGGGCAAGTGTGTATTTATAAGCTGCCCTGTTCATTGGTCTAATTACAAATATCAAGCACGTTGCCTGTTATTGTTTTCATAACAGATTCCATGAACTCCAGTTACACAGATCCCTTAAACACTTTAATCCACATTTGCCATTTATTTCGCTTTGGAGATCTGTTCTAGGAAATCTAGGAAATGTCATTCAGATTGTTTACAAGAGAACATAATTATAGCTGAAAAAGCGACAAATTTAGCTGTTTTCTTTTATACATCAGTTTTACTGGGAAATTGATTAAAAAGGACTTGCACGCTTTCATTTGAATAGGTCTGTTCAGACGTTTAATAAAAGAACCTTTGACGGTCCCTAACAAAACAATCGCCCCTCTTTCCATTTTAACCAGAATTCTCTGCAATATTGTTTCACTGGATGTGACCAATGTTTTTTAAAAAGTGGATTTGAATTCGTGGATACGTTTTCCTTCTACTCCATTTCCTGAGTCCCTTTGTTAAGCAGGGTGTTATCAGTGAGTGTACAGATGGGCAAACACAGCACACAGAGTAAATGATGACGAAGGAAGCCATTTTCTCTCATCCTCCCTCCGCTGTACATGCTGCTCGTATGTTACATAAGATGATTCCTATGGCTACATACGTTTCTATAGGGTAAGAGAGGAAGAAAGCTTACATTGATTGGAAATGAGGATCGCCCCCCTCCCATCATTAAGATCAATGCCTTTATATGAGAAAGAGGGAAAACATGACTAGTACTAAGGTTACATCATCATGGAAATAAAAAACAGGTTGTGATCACTGCATGGCATACTTTTACATAAGAGTTTTTAGGTCATGTTTTTAAACATTTGCTTCCTCAGTCTTAACAGGCATGTCTGGACAAAATCGTGTTTTGATATTTGCAAGCAAAAATATGCAGGAGCCCCTAAATATGCAAAGAGCTTTAAGCTCAATGTAATGCATTGCAAGGCTTGCTACATGTTACATGTTACAAAACATTGCTCTTATTTCTGCGGGTGGGCTTGTGAATGTGGCATTGGGGGCTCGTTTCTTCTAGACTTCTGTGTTGAAATGGCAGGACTCGTGTTTGTATGTGTGTGTGTACGCCGAAGGTACAGCTGAAATGTGTGGGCTTTCCCGCCCTCTGAGATTATATAACGTATACCAGCCGCAGCCAGCAGTTTCATTTAAAACAGATTTTCTGTTTTTGTACAACGTGTGCCATCACTGGAGAAGGGTGGCCGACCATTTGGTCATTTTGATGTTTATAAGCACTGCGTTTACGGACTAAAACATACATTTCATTCCAGTGCTCTGAATTATTTAGCAGCTGTCAAACCTAAGTGCGTTTGATGCAAATGTAACCAGCAGATGAAAAATTAGTTATGCTTGTAGGACCAGATCTTGTGTTCTCATCTATTAGAGATTAAAAAGTGGTTTATGTAAAATATAAAAATTTACACATTTGCTGCAGGTGATGTAGCGTTTGGTAGTAGCTTCAAGATTGTTTATCAACCACACATCAGAGTTTTTATTCTGTCTTTATGTAATGCAATTATCAGTAAGACTAATATAAGCAAATTGTAAAACGTTAAAAACATAACAGGTTTTATTGTGTTGCCCCAGAAACAGATCAGGTGAAGAAGACCTCAAAGCCTCAGAAACCTGGAAGTAGGAACATCTTCAAAAAGCTCATCTGTTGCCTTCGAGCTCAAGATGCCCAACTGCCAGCCTCACCTACCCATGATGCCTTACTAGCGCCTGAGGACAATGGGACCATTGCCAAAGTATTATAGTAACCTTTAATCATCACTGTGTCGATTAGGTTTTTAAATAAATTATGTTATGTATCCAAAAGGAACACAAAAATAGTAAAAATTGGATTTTGTAAAACGTAATGTTTGTTAGGACTAGCTGACAGTCACTAACACAATGAAATGGAAATTACATAGAAAATATTTGTTTTGGGTTATTACAGTCAAGGAACTTTTACTGTTATTTTATGGGTAAAAATTTAATTTCTAATTATTTAAATTTAGCTGCAAGACAATATTAAGTGACGCGCGAGAAACATTGTAGTGATGAGAGGCTCAGCCTCCTGTTCAACATTTTGTACTTTGTAATCCACAACATTGTCCTGCCCAGTGAAATGAATTTGATGTAATACTTTGTAGTCCTCAATTCAAGTATTTCATATAAAAACTCAAGAAACATATTTTCCCCAGTCAAAAAGAACGTTTTTGATGCCTTATAAGCTTAAAGTGTAAAGGATTAAGAAATACAAAATTGTGGAATCTGAAAACAGTCATTGCAAAGATGGTGTGGTCTCATCTCCAGATACCAGGGGAGTGTCTGCTACCTGCAGTGACTTCTCAGGACCAGGGGAAGATCTGTGTGGTGATAGATCTGGATGAAACACTGGTGCATAGTTCCTTTAAGGTACAGTTCATTGATCATTTAAAGTCACGTGATCTTGCATGTAAATTGACACTTTGAATAAAACCAAGTGCATACATGTAAATGAAAGATGCATCTATAAAGCATATGTAAAATTTATATGTAAAAAAAGTAATTATTGTAAACAGTTCTTTGTCACCCTACCAGTGTTTGTAAATACATCCACATTGTCTTTTTATAGCCAATAAGCAATGCAGACTTCATTGTGCCTGTGGAGATTGAGGGGACCACACACCAGGTGAGATAACTGTTGGCATACGGGAAAAAGACGGGTAATCCCCTGCCAGTGGGCTGGTGTTTTTATTGACTTGAATTGCGCAGACAAACATGTGCCTCAGGAAAGAGTGGAGAGGTTTCATATTCAAAAGTGAATGATGAGCACCCTCTGCTGGCCTGCTGTGAGAATACCTTTGCAGTGCCAAATGATTGTGACGTCATGTGTACAAGCTATCATGGGCGTTTGTGGTTGTCCTCAAAATTCACCTGTATTTGGCTTTTCCCTGGTTCAAGTAATCCAGGATAGGTTAGTTCCCACTAGTACGGCCTATTCTTGATTACTTGTTTCAGGAGGAGGCTATCAGCGGCGGAATTAGAACAGTAACTGAAGAAGACTTTGTGACAAAACGTTGCTTTGTTACTTACGTGTTTTTAAAGGTAATGTAGGCAGTTTCAGAGAGGCTAGCAACAGGTTAGCTTTGAAAGCATAAGATCCCACCCTTCCTTTTGTGCACTCTTCAAAGCCACGCCCCCTCCATCATATGAATGTATACACAGTTTAACAGACAAGTGGGACTTCCTGTTATTGCAGTTCAGTTGAATGCAATGATTGGACGAACATTTTATGGTCCTGTGCCTTCCACATAAGATACATTTATATAAATATATTCTATCGAGACGTGAAGATACTTTCAACCAGCATAACAAAAAATGTTTCTGGATAAAATTGCCTACCCTGCCTTTAAATTACATTCTCAAACCATAGAGTTGTCTAATTTAATTTTGTAGCAAACATTGCATGTATATCACAGCAGTGTCCACTCTAATAAGGAAAAACAACAACTCTAAACTGTGTTGTAGGTGTATGTGTTGAAGAGGCCATATGTGGATGAGTTTCTTCAGAGGATGGGTGAACTGTTTGAATGTGTTCTGTTCACTGCCAGTCTTGCAAAGGTATCCATTTTTAAGCCATTTGACTTTGAAGTTTGAACTCCCAGAGATGTATGTTCTTGGAACATTCAAAATGTCCGGTTTATTAGATGTTGTATTAATGTTATTTCCTGATTATAATAATGTTATTCCAATAACAATTAAAAAATAAGGTTTTTAATTAAAAACTCAATCTACCAATGTTACTGCAAGAATGTTTTTTGATAACTTTAAGGGAACATGCTGACAACATTTCACTGTTAGCTGAGTAGTTGCATTAGGCCTGTATAGAGTAGCATTTGGATTTTTTTACCTGTGCCAGTCTAAGTCCTTAATTCAGATTCATTGCAGTATTCCTAAATCCACCCCCTCTTCCCGGTGCTTACATTCCTCTCTATGGTAGTATGCAGACCCAGTGACTGACCTGCTGGATCAGTGTGGCGTGTTCCGGACACGTCTGTTCAGAGAATCTTGCGTGTTCTATCAAGGCTGCTATGTTAAAGACCTGAGTCGCCTCGGCCGTGAGCTCCACAAAACCTTGATCCTGGATAACTCCCCTGCCTCCTACATCTTCCACCCTGAGAACGCTGTAGGTTTCATTGTCATGCTGTTGTTTAGACCAGTGGATCTCAATCTTGAGGCCCAGCCTCTTTGTTAAGATTGTGTCTTAGGGACTAGTATGATCAACTAACAGTTAACTAGGGCAAATCAGTGTTTTCAGGTTCAAATTAGACCAATCTTCCTTAAAATTATGACCAGTCGAAAAAATGGGATGGCTAACTTGTAAGACTAGTCTAAGCAGTTTAGGCAGCCAGCCAGTGGTCTGCACAATTTGTCTCACTTATTTAACACACCTGATTAAAATCTTTAGCTCATTAGCAAAGGTGCTAATGAATTAACTGTCCAATAAGAGTAACATAATTAAATGCTGAGGACCGGGATTAAGAACCACTGGTTTAAACTGTTTTTTGTTGACCCTGTCTTCTAGATCCTTCATATTGCCATTTTATAGTCATTTGCTGCCTAAATAGCATTTAAAGACCTAATATACAATGGGTCGAAAAGTCTAAGAACACCAAAATCCACTTGTTATGCATTTCTGATTTAATATGTTTTTTAAACAGCAAATTATTGGTAAAAATTTTGAATGAAAATGAAAAAATCTGATTTACAGTAGCTGGTTTGTATGGACTCAATCTGGCAGTTTGTGCAAAATCTGATGGTTCTTGTTACCCCAACAGGATCTAAGAAGGTTCCAAAAAGCTTCTTATGTGCTTCAGTGGAAGCAAGTAAAATGACCTTATAAAATAATATACAAATAAAATGTGTTCATACTCTTAAAACCATTATAAGGATTCTAAGCATTATAAGCACTTCTATTGCTAACTCTAGTAAACTAGGTAATTAGCCTAACTAGGTAATAACCTCTTTGCCTTTACCAGGTTCCTGTGATGTCCTGGTTCGATGATTCAGAAGACACTGAGCTGCTTCACCTCATTCCAGTATTTGAAGAGTTAAGTCAAGCTGATGATGTCTACAGCAGACTAGAACAACTCAGGGGTCCATAATCCCCACACTGTCAGACCAGGGCAAACCTCCATGTTGTGTTGCACTGACTGCCAATCACACGCAGGCAGCTCATATGACAGTAGACTCCGCCCTCTGACCTAAAAACATAAACACAAAGCTCATAATCTACTGAACACAGAGAAATGTGCAGTTTGGTCTGGGTGACCTTCAGCAGTGCAGGATGATAAATATTTTTATCATAGGCCGGTTTTGTCATAGAGCTGCTGTTTGCAATAATGATTTACACATTTTGTATTACATCTTTTTTATTTGATTTTTTACATTTTAATGACATCTTTTGGGAGATTAAACCAGATGCTGTTGAACAGGATAAAATACAGGGTTTAATCACGTATTACATGTATTGCAGCTTAACAAATATCACAAAGCACAGTCAAAATTCAGGCCTGTCTTTCTATGCAAGTTCTACCTGAATTCACTGTTACACATTTTTTTAATCTTTATCACTGATTCAGAATCATACTTGAAATATTTTAAGGCAACTTAGTTTTCCTAATGTATTCCAGACTCCAGATGCCACAGGAATTGTGAAATGGCATAACTGGAAATACATATTTCAAGCATCCAACACGCTATGCATATGTTTTTCTATAAACACAATGTGATTCCAATCCATACACTTTGTTTTGACAAGTCATTACTTTCTAAATGCCTATTTTAAACCTGAGTCAGTTTCTCTACTGTTGTGAAGTCACTGAGGTGCATTAACATGACATTTAATAAAATACTTGTTTCTAACACTGTTTCATGTGAATTATAAGCACATGCTGTTAATTTACTTCCATATTACTGTATCGTAAAGTGGCCTTATCTCTGCTACAGGTGTACTTGAGAGTTTTATGATGCTTGAAGGGATAGTTTACCAAAAAATGAAACATTTATAGCATTTACTCACCCTTATGTTAATTCAAACCTATATGACTTTGCTGTGGAACACAAAAGATAATATTTTGAGAAATGTCTCAGTGGTTTTGTGTCCATACAATGAAAACAGTGAAGCAAAAGTCATACAGGATTGGAATGGCATGAGGGTGAGTAAATTATGGAAGCATTTTAATGAGTTATCCCTATAAGAAGCAGAACTAACATCACAGAGATTGAACCAAAGAAGATTGTGATTGTGTCTTATTCCAGTCATATAATTCTCATTGGAGGTTCCACCATGCTGTATTTGGTCCAGACAACTACTTGTGCTGTCATCTGTGTGTATATTTGTTTGAAAAATAACTTGAAATTTCTCTCTTTGTATGAAACTTTGTATGTTGGCACAGACCTGATGCTACATGTCTGGATGTTATTTAAACATGAACAGTTTCTACTGTAGCGCAGGTGTTGAAAATGGCCATTTTATAGTCAGCAAACGTTCAAAGGGCAGTTTCTTGCCTGTGTTCAGAAACTGACAAGCCCTGATAAGGTTTGTGTTATGTAATATTCGACTTTTGTACTGCTGAGAATAAATGTATTTCCTGTGCAACATTGTTGAAATTATTTCCTTGTCTCATTCAGGCATCACAAGACATTATTAATAATTATTAATCACCTTACATACATGTACAGCGCACTGAATTAGAAGGTAAATTGTAGAAATTAACCTTCAACAACAAAAACATTCAAATTGTTTCTCCCAACAAATATTAATTTGTAAATGATTTATACCTTCTGACTCTTATACAAACGATGGCAGACTCGCATGAAAATTTAATCCGAGTGTCTCTGGCCATCTTTAGATAATAAGCTTGCAAATCCTTCTTTTTACCACTAGGGACAGCAGAACCCAGCTCAAAAAAATCGAGGAAGAAAATATGCAATAAATAAACAAAAAAAGATTACTTAAAAAGGATTTATTGAGTTGCATGAGTGATGGCGATTGCTTAGAAAGGAGATTATGAAAACACATTTATGGCTTTTGCAGGACAAGAGTGAAAACAAAAATCAGATAGCACCTTATATAAACATTTTACAGATATATTAACAACTTCATAAATTCTTTTGTAAACATACCAAACTAATATAAAATATTCCTGACAATTACAATAAAGTAAATAACAAAAGGTTATAATGGCAGGCAAATTAGGGTGTAAATAAGTAAAAACTATTTTGTTTTTAAATCAACAGAGGGATCTGTGACAAAAAAAAAAAAAAAAGTCATGCATATAAGATTAAAGAAAAGGACTATGTTAATTTGTCTCTAAATAAATTGTACATTTTACATGGGCCTGGATGGCTGGATGACAATATATCTGTACTGTGGAATGTTTCTAATTTAGATTTGTTGTGGTTGATTTATTAAAAAAACAGGTACTGAGGTCAGCACCTATTAAAACAGGATTTGGGTTGTACTACTGATCTAATAAACATGGCTGTTTGAAAATGAAAAAAGGTATTTTTGCCTGTTTTTACAGGATTAGCATTGTCAAAACATGCAATGCACCAAAATATTTTAGGTTGCAGAAATATGTGTGGTCATGGTTTTTTATAAATCCTCTCTTGCTGAGTAATCAACAAAAAGAAACGTGGATAGTTTCTAACAGCTGTAGAGAATGTGTAAGGCAGATTTAACATTATAGCATGAACACAGTAAGAGTAAACTAGTTGTCAGGCTCCTTTTCAAAATTAGCTCGGAATGGTTTCATTGGGCACTCATTTTTGTTGTCTATTTAGACATCTACAAACCTTACAATCCTGGGAAAATCCTGACCAAGTTTAAGCTTTGTTAATCGCGATTGTAAGCAGTATGATCCAACAATAAACATTTCAAATTAGGTCATGAGCTAATTTAAATCATTGTTTAAAACAAAAAGAAATATTTGAGAAACGTATTTGGGAAACAAACTAACCTATAAACACACAAAGTGACACATAAAGCCAGGCACGATACATATTTCAACAGAACTTAAAAAGTAACCAATAAAATGTGGTCTTGTCATACCACACTATTTAAAGAAAATAAATAAATAAAAATGTCAATAATTCACCTTGGAACACTGTAGCTCTGTCTGTCATGGATAGCAATTGTGTTGCTGCTACGATTTTTTTTCTCTTTAAACACATAATGAATCAAACAAAAGTCTATAAAGTTTACACAAATGTGTTTTTTTCTTTTTCTTATTTTCATGAAATATGCATATTAAATTAATTTAAAAAAAATCACATATATTAACATTCACTTTCCAACAACTTTACACAAATGTTACCTAAGGATGTGCATGGATGTTGCATGAGAATACCAGAACATTCTGTGAGTTTAAAAACTGGAAGACTGTTGCAGTGGACTGAGACCTTGGAATAGTCGTCAAAGCTTATGAGTTTATGAACTGAGATTATAAAATTATGAGTTTGACTTATTATGAAAACATCACTAAGTTGCTACCACTTGAAACAGAGAGCACAAATGATGTGATAGTTGTTACAATGGTTCAAAAATGAGATCACCACAAACACACTGTAAAATTCCTTCTCCCATCCATCAGTTTACCTCGGATACAAACATGGGTATTTAGAATACGGGGGTAATTTGTGGGCTTTTCTCTGTCAAAAAAATGGATTTTTTTTCCCCCATAAGTATCCACCTTTTAAAATGTCTGATGTGTGAGAAGCTTCAGGAGATTCAGGTTTACAAAAAGGTTTGTACCTGGTTATCATTTAGTCTAAAACCACTTCAGCCTTGACTACCACAGGAGGAGAGGCTGTCGTAGAGGGAGTCACTCAGGGACTCTGGGGTCTCCAGGACTTGCGGATGGCTTGGAGACAGACCATCGTCAGGTCTCTCTCTCACCAACTCTAGACCAGTGTCTCTCACCATCTCTGGATTAGCAGGAATGCGGCTTTTGCCTCTACGTAACTGACCGGGTTGAGGAAGACTTCTTGGGTCACCTTCTCGGTTGCCAATGGCATCACTAGTCTTGTTGTGCTGCCAATAAAAGTGCCCAGAAAATGCATAGTGAGTTAATAATGAAAGGTACCACACGTGACATAAGTGTACACAAAGCATTGCTGTTTAATTGTGATTTAAGCTTTACTGAAACCATACTGTAAGGTTACTGTAAATCAGTATACTCTAAATGACTGCTTGACAAAAGTAATATAATTTTTTTTTTCATCTTCAAAGAATGTAAATATTCTGCTGCACTTTACTGCATGTTTGGTTAATATATAAACTGTTTTAATAAAACAGTCAAGCATATATTTGTTTTAATTTATTTGCAATACTATATTAGGTTTATATAGGGATTCTCACCCTCTTAAAAGAACTTTTATGACTGACTGGCTCCACACCATCTCCAACCCCAAGATAAACCTCAGATGGCTCTGCAGATGCTTTGAGATTAGGAAACGTCCAGTTCTTTGTAGGGCCTAATTTCATAGGTGCTCCAGAGATAATAGTGCCTGGATAAGGAAATTAAATATCATTGGACACGGGAAGAAACACCAGCAACATATATCTGGCATGTAATGTAAAATGTTTGCACAATAATGAATATGTCATGATAGTCTAATCATGTTCAAAACCAAGAAACCTAACTGCAATGAGGTGGCACTTTCTTCAAACAGGGTATGTGAGGGTCTGAAACAATTACCAGTTTTAACTTGACTTTTTTTCAACAGTACAGGTAAGCATTGGTCTATGTTATCATTATTATTAGATCAAAAATATTCACACTGGATTCCCGTAGACACACGGCAAAAAATTAACCAATTTATAACCTGTTTACAAAAAAATACCAAGCTTTTATCTAGCACATTTTTCAGAGATCTATGCTCCAAACACAGCCTGGTGTTGAGAACAAGCTGGTTATGGCTAAGCTGTGTAATATTTCACAAGCTCCCTCCAAATTCAACAGGAATAAAAAAGTCACTATCCATCATGTCATATTTTACACATGGCTTTAACATGGACACTTACAGTACTACTCCATGAATACAGAACAGAACTATGAAGTTCTATTAAGTGACAAAAGACATTCCAAAATAAAACGTAATTCCTACCATCATGAACAATGTTTGCAATCTGGCTGGATGGAATCTTGTTTTCCATTGTGCTGGTGTGATGGTCTATGTCCTGACTCCCCATATAATCCTCTTCTAAAGAGGACAGCTCTCTCTCCAAAGTCCAGGCTTTTTGGGAAATCTTCATCCCTGAGCCATGTTTTCCCTGTAAATGGGAAGGGTCACTCTCCGCATGGGTTTTCCCTTTGGGAATGCTTTTGCAACCTGCATTTGCACTATAGTCAGGAAGCGGGAATGTGCCGATGCCGCTGTCCAGAGTGTGTGTGGAGATTCCTGAACCTGTAAATAAAAAAATGGTCTCACTATGTATTTATTGACTAACAAAAGTAATAAAAATCTATAAATGTTAAATAAGATTTAGGTAGCACGTTACACTTTTATAAAAAAAAAACCATTAAACCCATAACACTGGTGTTTCCAGAATCACGATTTACCAGTTCAGTTAAAGGAGCTAAAAGTGCTGCAGGAACCCTAATTAATTGCAGAAACCACATTGAATTACAAAGGAATACTTAATTACCAAGTTATTGTTAATTAGCAAGGAATTTCATGTGAAGAAAAACATCACACAGATCACACCATAAACATATTTAAATACGTCAAGCATTCCGCTGTTGTCGAGGATGAATCACTTTGACGCGCCTACATTATTCATCATCAGAGACTGTACAACCAGGTTAAAACCTGTTTATTGTGGCTACATGTTAACTAGTCAAAATTCCCCTCTCTGGAAACACTGAATGCCACACATTGTAATCATGCATCACCTGCAAAGTGCTCATGATGAATGTTCTCAGCCAGGCTGTCATCTGATGTAACATCTTTACTCAATAATGTAGAAACCTGTGAAACATTAACAAACTAAAGTCACTTGTTCACTGCTTTCCAACCAATAATGTCTATTCTGTTGTGAATTTTACATTAGTGACAATTACAACAAACTATGATTTTACCTTTTCCATGTCCTCACTGCTTCGTGTTTGACTGGCAATGCCAGAACTCTGGTGACTGAACACAGGTCTGGATTTACAGTCAAATGACAGGCGTCGATGTGCCATGCTGATGGCCCCTGTGTCCTTCCCATCAACCCTATGAAAGAATGAGAATAAAAGTTGTTAAATATACAATCCATGTTTCTCAAGTCCAGCCATTATGACGATTAGCAACAAATTTCTGTAAATTTTGCATGCAAGTCTTAAATTATATTTTCACACCTAGTAATATAAAACAAACCCTCATTATTTACAAATATAGATACACCATATCAAACCAAATGGCATTTGCAAACAAATGACACCAGACCTTTTCTAATAACTGATTCAGCTCCATTCAAGTTAACACGGGTGCCTAAGTTCATCACAATAACTATAGACATGATTCACAATTTCACAACAGATTCATGTTTCACAATCAGTGTCCAAATATGTTTTTTATCTGTAACTTTCTTTGGAATAAAAATGAACTAAAATACAAGTACATAACAGTTCAATGTTCAAAAACAATCACACTACCCAGATTTATCATCGTAAGCTTATAATAATGATTACTAATTTGAGCTGTCAGGTCAGATTTTCCAGGAAATGTCAGTTTGGCTTCATTTTACTTTAACATACATAAATAAGTACATAAGTACATAAAGGAACCATGCCGTTTGATGGTTTAAACAAATGGCAGAAGAGGCAAAAGTTACGGATTGCAGCTTTAAATAGCACATCTTTTTAAAAATTTGTTTAACTTTTTTAACAAAACTTATTTGAGAATAATTATTTTTGCTTCAAATGTCAATTCAATTGTTAGGTACATCCTGTACAGTATATGCCATCCAGTTTGTACTAACCGGTTCAGCAGTTGTTGCATGAAGTTGTCTGACGGCACTCCTCTGTACATTACAGAGAGCTGCCCTTGGGCCTGGTCCATCACCACCTCACAGGAATGTCCTTTTCCTTGTCGGTCCAAAGCCACTCCATTCACATAAGCCCGTTCTTCTTCGAGGGCTTTATGCAAGCCTTCAGCCTTCTCAATCAGCATAGAAATGTTTAAGCTTTCACCCTCTGTTTTCCTTGCAGCTCCCTTGGAATCCTTGCTCACCGAGGATATATTGAGTTTCCATTCTCTCTTGTCATCTTTCACTTTTGATGCTTCTGGCTTTCTGCTAAGAGCTGGCAGTTTACTTTTTCTTAGGCCAAACCAGTTAGCAATTCCATTGGAAGCCTTTTGCTTGACTTCAGCCATTTGTCCTTTATCTTGTTCTTGCAATTTCAGCATGTTTTCCTCAATGCCCTTCATGACCTTTTGCTCAATAGAAGAGTGAGGGCTGGGGGCAGAGTGTCTCTTTTCTTCAGGTACTTCTACTGGCCTGGGTGGTGGTGGAGGAAGACTCTCTCCATAGGAAGAAGTCTTCTTCTTATTGGCCCTTACATGGCTCCTGTCTTCAGATTTTGACATGTACCTCTGAAACTCTTGAGTAGGTTTTCCATCTCGGCTCATAGAAGGTGGCACAGTTTTAGTTGGTGACTTCAGTGGTATTTTATTGGGGCTACCGCTGTGGGGACCAGTGACATTTTTTCCACTATACGAAAGGCTGTGGGGTGTTGCACTTTTAACATAGCTGCGCAAAGCTTGTGCAGCCTCTAAGTTGGAAGATGGTGGAAGCATCTTCGACTTTGGACTGTCTTGCTTGGCTAAGAATGTTCTGGGAGATTCATGTTCAAGTTTAGAAACTAATGTGCTAGAGGGAGGAGGTCTGACTGCCTGCTCACTATGCTGAAAGGGTCCCTGTTGTTTTGAGACAGCACCATCAAGATGACCTGAATGATATGATTTATCCTCAGTGGATTCTGTGTTTTTTTGAAGTCTGTTTTCTCCAGATTTACAATCAGAATTTCTGTCAGCAGTTTTGATTTTATCTTGTGTACGTGTTGCTTTACTTACAGTGGACTGAACCTCTTTCTTCTCTGCAAACTGTGGACAAGCGGCTGATTCCTCTGGGTTTCTTAACTTGCCAAGTGCGGCCAGCCTCTCTTTAAATGAATGACTCGATTCACCTGAATGTCTTCCAATCCCTGATTTTTTGGGAACAGGTGGTGGATCATTCCTTTTAAAAGGTGATTCTGTGCTTTGTGGATGATTATCCATTTCATTCTTCTCTTGGCTTCTGGACCGTGTGCTGATTCCACTCTGAGCTTTCTGGGAGGTTGACTGACTGGGCAGACTTCGGTGATTAACTTGCTTATGCCAGACTGGGCTCTCTGAGCTGTCCTCTTGGTCTGAAGAATCAGATTCTGGTGAGGTATCTTTCTGCTTGAGACTTGTTGGCCGCTCTATAGCAAACTTTGACTGCTTCCCTTTTACTCCTTCACGACTGGGGCTAGAATTTTGAAGGGATGAACTCACTTCTCCCAGTAACTGGGAAACATTAGTACCACATGTTTTGGAGAGATCAGAGACGTTTTCATAATGTGGTACTTTCTGGGGAGTCTTCTGAACGTGAAAACTTTGTGTAGGTTTGGCTACACGGCTTGTTTTAGGTATTCCACAGCTAAGTTCCTTTGTCAACGATGTGGGAACATCTTCAGGCTGGGGTGGAGATGTTGGGGCAGATTGTGACTCTGATTTAGAAGCAGGCAGCTGTCTTTGCCTCTCTGTTGTGGTGGCCTTTCGTGTGGCTACAGGCGACTGGTGAACCTCATAGTTGTTGCTTCGACAAGGAATTTTTGAGCTACGTGTCAGCTGAGGACTAAGACGGGGTGGATTAGGTACTGCAGTACGTTCTCCAAGAGTGGGGATCTTAAGAAATTTGAGCAGTTTAGAGGGTGAGGCCTTGACCTCTCTAAGGCACGAAACTTGACTTGGGCTGACCGCAAGTTTCGATCTATTGGACTCAGGGTCAGATGGGGTGCTGTCTTTCACAGGTACTGAGATGTCATCTAGTACTTTTGAGGCAGTGTGATTCTCATTAGGAGAAAATAACAGACCTTTGTGAACTGGTTCATTGCTTTCAATCTCACAGTGTGAATTCTGTAAATTGTCCTTGAGTCCAAGAGTAGGCAGCTTTGGGGCAGCCATGCTGGCTCGACAGAGACAGTCTGTGTCATCTTTCACCGCAAACTCTTCACTTCCACTAACTTTCTCAAGTCTCTGTGGCGCTACAGTGTTTAAGTGCTTTAGATCAGAGTCCAGCAGGGTTACATCAATTGTGCTATCATCACAAATCGTCTCATTGCAGGTGCTGCCACTTGACCTGTTTGACTGGGACTCAAGCAGAACATCAGATAACCTATTTTTGTCTCTTGTTTCTACTAACACATGATCGGAAACTGCTCTAGTCTGATCTCTTTCTGAGACTGACAAGCGTGAGTATGAATCTGGAGCTACTAACAGGTGGGAATCATTAGGTGGACCTTGCTCTGCTGCAAGAATGGACACATCAGCAGATGTCCTATTTATAAACAGTTCACCTGTACCTGTGGCAGGCTTTACAAGGTTTTGCAGTTCTGTATTTTCCTGAAAATCATGCAGAGCCAAATTGAGGTTATCGATAGTAATTGGGCTAGAAGTGCAACAATTGTGGCTACTCTTTGCTAAGCTGACGGAATCTTTATTGGACAGCATCAGGCATGTGCTACAACTACCACACTTTACATTGCTGTGATCTCCTCCATTCAAATGCTGATGTGTGCAAACATCGGGACAGGAATGGGAACAATGTGCTTTGGGTGCATTGCACCTGGATGAATTGTCTCTGCAAGCTAATACGGCCTCCTTAGAGGCAAGAGCCTGGCTGTAGTCACAGATTGATGGAATGCCAGAGGAACGATGGTACCGAAGTGGATCAGTTTCTTCAAGCTTTCGGAGAACTTCCAATATGTGTGCTTTCTTTTTCAGAAATGGAGACATGGCCTCCATGGAGGTGGACGAACCCTGGGTGTCAGGTATGCAAATTTGTGCGCACTCACTTGTTCCCTAAAGAACAGAAACATGAATATTATAAATTATAAGTATGAATTACTTTAACTTATAGATGTAACAAAAACTGCTGCTATGTATTTGTTTATTGTGTATGGATTCTACCTTGGCCTGTGGGTTTCTCGGAGTCTCTATCAGTTTGTTGGATTCACTGTGTTGCAGCTCGCCAATGTGTTCCAAACAGGGTCCTGGCTGCTTTGATAAAACACAATTAGATTAACGTTAAGCTTCTTATTTCATGACTCAATTGCTGGATCATGTAAAACACTTTATGTACAACAAGGGCATTCTTGTTCCATTTAAATTCCTTTTAGTCACATAAAAAATTGCTGCACAAACAGCCCAGGAAAGTTAAACAGGAAAACGTTAATTGAGCAATTTTCTTTATTTTGCAAACAAACATAATAGGACATCCCTGTGGGGTTTGAAGAATGTTTTGTGAAAAACATCACATTTAACCTACAATATAAATGGCATGTGCTTTTTACCATCATATATTCAAGTATTTAATCACTTACTTGTTGGTGTACACATGATTGACTGTGTAACTTTTCCTGTAGGAGTTCACACAGTGTTCTGTTCTGTCTCTCCAAATCAAACACCCGCATTTTCAGCTTAATGCATTCCTCTCTGAGATCCTAAGGCAAGAATTTGTTTAATGAAGTTAAAACCATTGCGAACTTAYATTGCTAAAATGYGTTTGCCAGGTWAAATAGCYACTTTAMAAWAKCTWGCKTTMMTWTWCAAAWTAACWTTSAWATATSAAWTTACTATGAAAGCATGTATGTTTTTCATGCATAAAATAAACTGGTTTTACCTTTTGATTGAGCAAAGCTTGGACCACATGGTTGGCCACCTAAAACCAAACACAGGAATTTAAATATTAAAATAATTTCAGAGCAACTGTACTGATTATCTGAAACTCTGCATTAGAAAAATGAATATAGCTGTCTGCATTAAACAAAACCAATACAAATCAATACAAAACCAAAACAAGATTTATTCCAACATTCAGATCTCACCTCGTCCAAGCATCGTTCATACGCCTCTCTCTGACTCTCATTTGCCAGGGAAAGGGCAGAGTTCTCAGCCTATACAACAGCACAATTACAAACACTTAAGTCAGGACATAAAGAAAACAAAAGGAAAACAAACATGTTCTTGGTGGAAGCATATGGTTCACAGACCTGAAGTTCTTTCACTCTCTCCAGAAGCTCACTGCTGCTCTCCTCCTCTAGATAGGACTCAAGATCACCTTCCTCAGACTCAAAGTCCTCATCCACTCTGTTTTGGGCCTCTTCTGACATTGTCTGTACCTGACAAGAAGAAAACAAATATGTTTGTTTGTTGGACTGTTCCTGTAGCTTGGATGGTGCTAGCAACGTCTTGGTTGGATTCCCAAAGAGGATGACAAAAGCAGATATTTACAATTATTTAGGCATAAAAATATTTTTCCAGAATTATATGCAAAGATAAGCAAACCATACATAACCTGATCATAAACTTTCAAAAATTGTGTAAAAACTACAGAATTATCAAATCATTGCCTTATTAATCATCCCAACCAGCATGACACAGCAACTCTAGATAAACCAGTGGCGTGAGTTTGGGGCAGGGCTGTTTGACTAATCAATAGCAGACAAGTATTTAGGATTCACACACTTCAAAAGAAGTTTAGATCTCCTATCTGTAAGTGTATTGTACACAACTGACTGAACAAGCTGTAACCAAGCTTTTCAAACCTGAAAAACTGTTAGAGAACAAACAGACTAATGGTATTCCTTTAAATCTTGGTGTACTGTGTTTAAGACAGCTGGGAGTAAAGAATCAGGACAAGTGTCCCTGGCAAGCCACATCTTCACATTAATAGCGTCATCAGAGCGGATTAGGCATGAGAGGTTTGAAGACACTAGAGGATTCCGCCATCATGAAGCCTCCTTATGACCTACTGACTTACTGACCGGGTCACAGAATTGGTTCCTCATGGCCTGCATTTAAACTTAAAGAAGAGGGGAGTGTATTGAGGCATGTGATCTAGTGTATGCTCCAGAATATGACAATCCTCAAATCTCCACAGCAAAAGTCTGGCACTTTTGACAACTTAACCTAGCCAGGAACAGACCCTTAGAGAGAAGAGCCGTGTGACTGACATCCAAAAAGAAAGTCAATCACAGTTTTGTTATTTTAGGCCTGGAGTTACCATATATCATTTTCAGTTTAAACATATTTAATTGTTTGTGATTACTGGATAAGGATTTTTAATCAAATCATTTTATTGAGACTGCACTCACAATTAGCAACATGATAAAACTGCTAAATCACAATTTTAAAATTCCCTGATATTTTTAGGAACCCTGCTTGTGTTAATAGATCATTGCCACAGATAATTTCCTGTAGAATCCCTTCATCCACTCATTTTCACTGCTGCACTACACCATACATTTGACCTTCAGTGAGCACACCGGATGTAGTCGACGGATAGACTATCATTGCCAAATTGTATCTAAAAATCAATACACATGTTCATGGTACTCATTTATAATTGATCCTCTAAGCATTCTGTGTGCTCATTTGTGCCAAGCCTATGTATACATGTCTGATTTTTTGTCAGGGAATAGTTCAAATGGAAACTCCATATCTGGAAGTAAATGAATACAAAGCCCATTGAGTCCAGAGGGCTGTGAGGGTGCCGGGGTCAGAGAACACTGCTCTGTTTTAACAGTAAAGGATGGCACTAACACAAGCTCGAGGCCACACTATACAACTGGAAGCTCTTTTAGAACACTGCAGTGCCAGGAGGCTCCTTTCACATGATAGACTCTTTTCACAGAGACACAAGGCACAAAAACACATTTGCACTATAACTGTGGCACATTTAGCCGCATTTTTCATCTAGAAGATGCTCTTATCCATAACTACAAATAAGGAAATGTGTACTATGGTTACTCCATCTTTTACGCCTCTACAAATCTTATAAACTTGTGCATGTGGGTTAAAATAAAAACAATTTCACTGCCGCGGCACAAGATTTGAAAATAAAATCAATGTAATCATAAAATTCAAAATCTTTTCTTGTGCTACACACCTTGTTCAACACTGATACACTGTATCTTATAAATTCAGTTTTAAATCCATTTTAACAAACTGTATGTTTGTGTTACATGCACAGCACTCACACAAAAATATCCAAAAGCTATACTCTATGATGTCATGCGTTTAAAAGTTCTAGTTGTTTTGTTCCATTTTAACTGCTGGCAAAATACTGTTTAAATAGAGAAGCCAAAAACTTACCGAGAAATGAATATTGTAAAAATCCAAAGCCTTAGGCAAAAATGAAATTTTATAGTTGAAATAGCAAGTTTACATGATAGTCTTCTTTAGACAGAATATAGCTAGAGGAGCACAAATAACCGGTATTCCAGGTTAGCACTCTTGTTTCTTGTTACACACAAACAAAAAAACCCTGAAAAAACAAAAACTTCTCTCCCGATTCAGTGTGCCATGCTCGATTTTCTTTTGCCTCTGCCTACATCAGATATATAATGAAAATGATTTTTAAGGTAGACGCCCTAAAAGGAAGTCAAATTTACATACCACACAACTGTAATTATCTGCGATGACAAGATGGTAATACGTTTCACAGCATTTGAAATACATCTGGATTAGCTAGAACCGTTTCATGACTTTGTTCCACTTTACCCTAAGTTGCTAACGACTGTCTGTATTCCAATTGCTGGCGGCTAGGGTTGGGTCAACCTCAGCTTCGACCTCAGGAGATGTGATCCACCACCAACCTCGATCATCTTTCCTTTTCATCTGTGAATCACTGGTGAGCACTGAAAAATTAATGGATGAGTAAGCTGAAATACTGCCTCAAAAGTGTATTTTTACCTCCAAGATAACACTCTTAGTACAGTGGTGACTGTTAGCAGTTATTTGAACTGTCAGAATTTCTTTCAGGAATTTTCCCCTTTACACCTACTGTACTTCTGGATCTTCCTCAAGTGTAACATTTTTGAAGTCTCCAGGAAACATGAACAACATCCAGCATTCTACAAGAGTGACATTTTGACCAACTAAAATTGACATAGCATCATGTTTTTACAAAACGAAGGGTCTGCAGCCATAATAAGCAAACCTCTTTTATATAAGTCCTGAGAATTAAATGGGTTCTCCTAGACCGCCTCAGTACCAATAAGTTCAACATGACAGAAGCCTTCAACTTAAACAACAGATCTAGACTATTTCATTTAATCTCCACAGGAGATAAACAGACAATTTAATTTCCGTCCTGAACAACCACACCTGGTCTAAACACACAACTGGTTGACACTCCTCAATAAGGCGTGGAAGTTCAAAGCATGACCAACATAATTCTCTCTGTGATGCCTTTAAGACCAGGTATGAAAACCACTGAGCTATTATTCAGTAAAATGTCAAGTAGACACATCACAAACGGCTTTTCAGATGACAGCTAAGAATTCAAATTATGACATTTTGCAATGAGCCTCGTGCCGAACTATGCTTATGGCCAATAGCCTCACCTACAGTACAATCATTTCTGACACACAACTGTGCTACTGTGTTCTCACGTCCTGAGTGGAACCAGGCTAATCCCTGTGCTCCTGTAGGGATTCAAGCAGATTAGCATCAGTTTGGCTCTAAACTTAATGTTTGTGCTCTATAGACCCATTGTGTAGAATCACGCTGCTCTTTGCTGGACACGTGTGGCAATTCATCCAGATCTGTAATGGGATCTGATGTGGATTATAGGAATCATTAAATATTAACAGACACAAACAATCATACTGCATTCATGTTGGTCCCTAACTTTCACTCAGTAGATCACCAATTTAAAGGAACTGGACACTGACTTAAGTAATTTCCAATCAGGGCATGTGCATGCCAGGGGGTACTTGGAAGGATGTTGTTTTGCTTCATTAATCCTTTAAAACATAAACTGAGAAAATAAAAATATTAAGGCTAATCAATGTTTTAATCATTAATGGTGATTTTTGCAATGCACATCTCAACACAGTCTGTTTTTAAGGAAATCCTGTGTTAAAAGGAACACATTTCTGGTTTGGTGTCAATTATTGTACTTAATCCTTTCTGATGGAGTTGTAGGGTTTGGAAACATTGACATAAATCAGGGGTGAAACCAAATAACACAAAGATTAACAGAAATGAAATATAAATGCTTTGAAATCAGTCACTGAAAACCCCTTGCTGATCCACCGCTTCTTCAGAATATTGGGGGGAAATGTGCCCCACTTAATATCTAGGGTGGTTATATTTCTGCTCTATACACTATTGTATTTTGAAGCCAATTTTGGTGACACGCAAAACAGAGGCAAACAAGTACCCATGCCAACAAGAATCTTGGCAGTGCTCGGCTACAATGCCAGCCCCTTAATCCAGGGATTTGCTGTATAGTAAACATAGCAATAAAGCACTGTGGCATACCCTAAACAGGGCCCCAAACTCATTTGTCTGTAAAGCAGTACATTTATTGAAACTAAGCTTCTGAGAGACTACTGTTAGTGTTGTGCATTGGAACACAGAGGCCTGGTAAGACCAATATTCCTTTATACTTCTGAGTCACTGGCTTGGTATGATGCCCAAAGGAGAAGTCTACTGAATGTGACTAAGACTAGAAATCAAAGCTTTGCTCTGCAGACGCAAGTCTCACAAAGCATGGCAGAGTCAGACACCAGAGGCCACTGTCTCTTTTACTAGACATATCAAACGCAGAAGGGACATTCGTATATGACAATGTGGAGAGAAAAGACTGATCTTTTCTAAAAGATTGGCAAAGTTGGTAACGTGATTTACAGGGGAATGCAAAAACTATTCAATCAGATTGATGGATGAAGTAGTTTAAGATTTAAAAGTGCGCAAGCGGACATTTTTTTACCATCTCCAACACACAACCAAAGGCATCCATTTCAGCCCCTCACAACTGCACAATGCACCACACAAAAGCATCAGCACAGAGAAACGGCATAATAATTACAACCGTGTTACAGAAACAGAATGGATGGCACTAAGAAAAAAAGATTTTGATTTGGTTAAATGGACAAATGTGGAACAAACACAAAGTCGATTGCCAAGTCAATTCTTGATAATTATGGTACTGTGTTTTTGTTCAACTAAATTAAGTATATTTCACTGGTCTTTTGTGTTGGTGTGCAAAAATCAGTTTCTTTCACAAGCTTCAGTGGTTTAAGTCACTGATAAAGCAATAATGAATCAAGGAATGAATGGCCGACATGGATCAAGTCTCCTGTTCGAAGGGGGGAAACCTCATACAGTCGAGAATAATATCTAAAAAAAAGCAAATACGGATTTAAACGAGTGTAGATAAAAAGGAGAATTTGGATGTTGGGGGAGGTCCTGAATGGCTTGGAGGGGTGGAATAAAGCCAGTGTGAAGGCAATCAAACAGAAGTAGGGCTCTCTGGGATCCCAAAATGTGCTGGGAGCTCCGCCTCCATCCCCCACACTTGAGGAGTTATTAAGAACCAGCCAATCCCCATCGGCTGAGACGCTCTCTGATTATTCACACCCTGCACAATGGGCACAGAGCCCACAGACACCTTCATAACCCAATTATTGATCTTTTCACATGATTTACGAGCAGATAAAATGATCAATCATGCTTGGAGAGAAAATAAACTCTTTCTAAATGCAATGAATGAATGCATAATGAATATAAGCAGATGATGCCCACATTCTACAGAAAAGCAAACAAACACACAGACTTCCACTAAATCCCTGAGGGCATTATTTTTCCTCTTTGATGTAAATTATTCTGGGGATAAAGTCTCTCTGAAGTGAGAGAGGCAGTCTCTATTCCTTAATGTGCCATAAAATATATAAAATCTTCAATAATGCAGGTTTATGCAGCTTGGGGTTTCAATTTGAAATTTTTATGTGCTTTAAAGATTATTTTATCTGTCGCATCAGTGACAGTCTGACAGCGGGGCCCCAAATTTTTATGGACTCTCTAGTCCTCCATTTTGCTCCAAACATGAAAGGTAAGCCATGTTTCTCTGTAGCTTTCAGCAAAGTTGCCGTGCAGCCATCTGCAGACTCATGCATTATTGTTGTTGTTCTTTACGCAGCAGTGCACCTATGTGTGTTATGTCTGGATGAAATATATTATCTCCGTTTTCATAACCCTGACTGCAGAACGAGCTACCAAACACCTCAAAGAAGACTAAGCAAGCAAAAGCTACTGCTTGTTTAAGGACTATTTTGATGTGGGCAACGGATGAACTCTAACCTTATTTCTTACAGTTGGCTTTGAGTTAAATAAGGTAATCACTCACACCCAAACAATGAGTCCTTCAGACATCACATGGAGGGATAAAAGCTGTGCTGTCTCTGATCTAGTTCAAACAGATGTGTGTTTATTAACATTTTAACATCAATTGCTCCTCTAAGCCAAATGGTAATGAAATCTAGGACTTCTGTCTATTTCAAAACAACGTCCTGTTTTAAAGAATAAGTAAAACTTCTATTGGTCACAAAACCACGCTCTGATGATTTAAGCAAATTGTTGTGATTGTTTTGCATACAAGAATAATAGTAATCAATGTCATGAATACCTACCTGCAATCAATATCCTAGAGCTTGCAAATTTTAAAACATGCATCGTATTAGCAGCATAATAATCTAAGTTCCATAAAAATGTTACAGATTGTACAGATTGCTGCACAACTGTTCTCCAAGGGATTAATGCATACTTCATGATACCAAGCCAAATCTGATATCCCTTTCTATCCGGATCACGAAAGATATTACTGACAAAGTGCCTCCTAAAACAAGTGACTAAAAATAGCTAGAAATGCATGCACAAGATCGAGCCTTTGTTGAAAAAGAGTGCTGCAAGTAGCTATGCATAAAATTACCTTTAATTCCACTCAGAGCATCCCAGACGTTCTAGTGCAACCCATGCAAGGCGAACGTGAGGCACAGGAGCAGAATCCAAAAATGCTACAAAGAAATCCTGCGACAGAGGTGAATTGTCAGCAATCTTCCGTCCTTTGCAATCATGGAAGACTCTCTTTACTCAAGGAACTAAATCGTCTGTCTTTAGGCAAGTGTAAGAAAAGTGTCTATAGCTCTGCAGTGGCTCCCATGTCCTCCCATTGTTCAAGGGAGTGTGAGGCAGGCATCCTACCCCAATAGACCCAGCCTACTACAACAGCTGTGGGCCAGCCCCCTACCTCTCCTCTGAGTGTCTCTCCCTCCTCCAACGGCTGCAGCTAAACATTAACCCTACAACTGCTGGTAAGGCCATAAAACATGGGGGTTATATTTCAAGAAGGACAGCGCCGCACCCCAAACAAAGATGAGGGAAGAGACCGATATCCCAACAAGCGCAGGGGGGAAAATGGAGTTACCCTGGCAACTCAGCCCCTGTGTCAAGGAGCAGGAGCTTCTTTTCTAAGAGGATTGGACTACTTTATCAGACTTGCACTGATTGGATTGCGACTGCAGATATTGCGACGGTCAATATAGTTGCATGAACACAAATTGACCTGGAAAACACTGATAAACACAGATGGTTAGATCATAAAAAACATACAAAATTAGCAGCTATGGGACTAAACTGTGTTAGACACACTCATAACTTCAAATTTGCCTGCCTCCAGTCCAAAAGTTCATTACACTAATGTAATCTCCTAATAAAAGAGACCATCCCTTTGCCAGCAACAAATTCTTGCAAGCACTAAAATCTTATCTAAATATCTTGTTATGGCTACAGGGCCAGTTTACAAGGCCAAATGGCCAGAAAACCTTGTCCCTGAATGTGAATGAAACTCACATCATGTCCCGCCAGACGCTAATTCATATGTGCATGCCTGTAGGTGGAATTCCACCTCTGCTGTGTTAGCGTCTTCACATGAGATGACTAAATTGGATGAAATGACCCAAATGCAAGGGGGTCACATGTTGTCTTGGAGTCAACAGTCAAGGGGCTGAGCGCATTCTGGACAAAAGGCCATTGTGGTGCTTTAAACTCCACTTTCACCTCTCTAAACTCAGAGACGGATAGACTTACGGTATTACATACAATGATCCAGAGCCACAATGAGGTACTTTGTGACACATTGGTCTTAAATGTCAGGTATTCACAACAGAGTCTTCTTATTGGGGGGTTGTCATTGCCTTTCGTGTTTGCAATGTGTTACCAATTCACTACTCAGCAATGACATGCAAACTGGAGCACACATGAAAGAGTTCGTAAGCCCCAGGTGCCAAGTGACATTAACATGCCTGTAACAGTTTTGCTTCTCTTTAAACACAGCTGGACATTTGACCCAATTAGAAAATCTCAAAGGACATAATTCAGGCAATTACATTTCAAGCTGATTTAACCTGATTGGGCAATATTTGGAACCCGATATTGGGAATGTTACATAACTATAACGATGTTGTAATTTGACAGAGTTGATTATGAACACCATGAGTTCTATGTGGGAGATGATGATGATGAAATACTCAGGAGAGGGAGGTTCTTGAGATTTCATGGATTTCATGAAGCATGAATTTTATGATAGAACTCTGCTCATCTATTTCATAGAAGCAGAATGCAGACACATGCAAAACAAAATAGAAGGAACTGATATTTTTATATTAGCATGTATGCATATATTATGGGTCTAGACATTTGCTTGTGTTTGTTCCACTTCCATTTGCCAGCAGTTTGTCAATGACAAAGCATTTGGGTGACTCAGGATTAAGAGTATAAATCAGGCTCATGGCAAAAAAGCCCCATTGAGAGTGAGACAGCTTAATGGGCGGTAATGTGCTGAACTCCATGTGAGGTGGAGGGGCCGATCCACCTTTTGGAAATGTGACACTAGTCTGGGGTGGGGGCGAAAAGGGAGGGGCAGTACACCACTGTTCGAAACTGGCCGGTCTTTTGCATCATAGGGTGTGCGGAGTGTGTCTTCTGTTACAACAATTACGTTGTGGTAAACGCTAAATTTGACCTCTTTTTCCAATACACAAATAGTGTTAGTATTACACTTACCCAGCAGTATGTATTCAACTCTTTATTGCAGGGCCAGAGCATCAATTCAAGGGTGTGTGTGAACACTAAATTCTTTAGTCCTCAAATATACTGTGCGTGTATGAACAGTAAAAATATGGGGAGAAAAAATAAACTGCTTGACAAAGCAAATTTGACTTGGAGGTCACAAACACGAGTCAATGGCATGTCTGCTGCCCAAGGACATCTGGTAAAGCCAAGGTGGAATAATCTTGTAGCCATGGTTACCACCTTGACTAAAAATGTCATACCGGCTACTGTATTGGCTACGCTCACCAAATAAAAAAATGGGGGGAGGAGAAAATCAGATTAAGTCCATCCAATGATAAACAAAGCCACATATTTAACAAACCTGCAAAAATGTTCTTCCATTGTAAAATAAACAGCTCTGCATAATAAAACGGTGGGCTAAACGCTTGGTTTAAAGGCTGGCATGTAAGCGGTGCTGGCCGGGCTGGTGTCCCTGTGTTGGTACTGCAGTAAAATGCAGTGAAGCCTGGCCTTCAGCAGGCTGCAGAGCTAGTGAACATGGACACAGCTACTAAACATCTGGACACCAGGCGTCGTGGCTTAAAGCAAATGCCCTCTGGCACCTTCCAGCTGGGCCAATACAGCCATTTCAACTCACTACCTTCATTCTTTTGTTCTAACCACAGTCCGCTTAGAAACGCAATAATTCATATTTAAGCTGCATTAAAGCATTCTACATACATGCCACAAACTAGTACTTCATTTCCGTTCTCTGATTAATTCTCTGCTTAAATCTGCACAGTATAAATAGACACATTCTGCCAAGCCAAAAAAGGCTACCATGATAACAGGCCTTCAAAAGATCTCAAAGAGCGGACTGCTAGTGTGGATGTTTTAAAAGAAGTGACCTTCCAACATGGCGGGTTGCGTTTTTAACATAAACACAACATACATCAGCTTTGGTAATCCTCTCAGGGGAATAGTTTGGCATAATTAATGGGCTAAAGGTCACAAGATCCTCAACCACCGACGCTTTCATTTCGAGAGAAAAAAGAGGGAAAATGAAAGCACATGAGGCCATTTTTTTCCCCACTTTCAAACAGGGTGGTGGTGTGGCTTTTCAAAGGGGTCCATGACTGTAGCCTCTTTGTGCCAGAGAAAAGAGACCCCTGCCATATCAAATGTATGGTGCTGTACAAATGCCCCACTCTAGACCATTCGCGGTGAGGTTTGTTTGGCTCTCATTGCTGCCCAACCAAATCGTGGACATTTATCCCCTCTCTCCCCAAACAGGATGTGCCACTGACCTGGTTTGCTTGAATTGATTAAGGCCACATTCCAAAGCATATTTCCGCTGAGTAAAAGTATGAATTGAATGTTTGTTGCAGTTGAAGACTGCCGCACTGTGAGAAACCAAAGCAAATGTTTGCCTCCAGTTTTTCTTTCCTGCGGTGTGAATGTAAAGCAAAACAAATCCATATATTTTGCAACGGCGCATTTCTCACCGCTGATAAGTTCTCTGAGTGCCGCTGTTCTGTGTGAAAGATACTGTTACTGTTAAAGAACTCAGTATACAGGAAGTTAATAGGAATGTTAGCTTGACCAACCCACTGTAATAATATATACATAAATGAGCAAAATACAGGCTGTATTGTCATATATACAGACTGTTTTTGTATGTACGGCAAATTCCAAAATGAAACAAAGGCTGCAAGAAAGGAGAACTGCAAGAGTAATTGCTATAGTCCAAATATCTGCAGTGTTTGGGAAAACAGTAGTAATGTCTTGGGGAGATTGCAGCCCACTCCCCCGCTGTGTACGCGGCATATCTTTCCAGCATCCCGGAGTAATTGATGAGTTTTCTACATGCTTATATGATCCCCCAATCCATTACCATGGTAACTGTTTGCTGGAGAGCAAGGGGGAAAGATGCCAACAGGGAAAACTGATAACAGACATGGCCGACCTAACACAGCATGAGTAAAATGAGAGCCTGTGTGTCTAGAGGGAATTTAAACATGCTTTATGCCAGCAGTGACCCATCAGGACACTTTCCAGCCTTTTATGTTGACAAGCAAGATGCCGGTGTAACGATGGCTTCCATTTTCTCACACTAATGCAAGACTACAAAGCCCCAATCAGGCTGCAGGGTAATATTGAGGCTCTTTGAGAACTGACCTAGACACTGCCCAAAGTCCAATTTTATGCCTCGGTCCTAAATGTCCAGAGAACAACAATAAGATCCCGAAACAAATCACGAGGACGAAACTGCAAAAGAACGGTCAGACAACAAATTTAAATTTAAGGAACGGGTCACTTCTCTACTTTCTAAAGTACTTCCTTAAATCTGCACCGTGCACAACAGAAGAACAACAATCAAGACACGTGAACTTCTCAACAACAAACATTAAAGCTGCCATTTAAATCTGAAAGACAGCTTTGTGATAGCAGCTGATCGAAATGTCTGTCTTGTATTAGGATCAGGTGGCCGCCACAATTCCCAACCATTCTGGGCTCCAGTCCATGAAATAACATCATGAGGCACAACCTGGAAAAACAACGCAGAGCACTGTTCACACACAGGCTAAAACACAGAGTAACAACTTCGGGCCATGTGGGAGCTGTAATGTGCTGAAATGCATTTCAGTGCTCACTGATAGTATCTTGTTTTTAAATACATATGTTCATGGGAACAATAGCAATTGTGTGGCTGCTCTGGAACAGTAAACATAAGTCAGTGGATTTCAGCAGAATTTGCTACACTGTTTAATACGCAATCGGTTTCAGCAGCTTTACGACGAGTGAAGAAGCTAGACAAGAAAATCTGCCTTACTCAGAAGTGCCTGGAGCATGTGTGTGTTCCCCTAGCAAGGATACACCCACACTGGAATGTGCAGAAACTGTTTTAAAAACAGCCAAAACATATTAAAAAGAAGCCTATACTGTACAGATATAGTAACACAAATGCACCTACACAAATATATTCATATTTTCTCAAATAACATGTGCAAACTCACAAATGAAAAACAGCACCAACATTTCAAATTCCTGGATAAGTGTTTTGGACTCATTAATAGTGTGATCTTGCCTATGTCATCTGACTCCCATTACGGACAATGTATGTCTCCCGGGCATGCAAAAAGATCAAAAGCTATGCAAAGATAATGTTGTGATCATAGGGAGTAGTTCGCAAAATTACCACACAACCATGACTATCAGTAAACTGGGAGCAAGGCCCCCTGCTGCCTGTAATGTCCTTTGTGGCCATTTGGTTTACTGAGCAATTTGGAGTTTATCTCTCTTTCGATTGCTTTCAGCTATTTTTGGGATTATTCATTATTCATTTCATGCACTGTGCAATGGTTTGTTTGGGCATTAAAATTCCAAGGGCTCTCTGTAAGAATAAATATCTCCACTGCACTGTCCTACAATGTTAAATCTAGAATTGTAGGTTGTAAACCAGTCTTAACATGGTTTTGAACATGGGACTTGCAAATGTGGAAAACATCTGTAAAATGTTAAAGGGGAGGGGCTGAGACCAGGCTTTTACCCTCAATTACTCTTAAATTAGTTGCTGTTTTAGGGTCTCATGCAGAATGAAGTCTGCCAAAATTAGAAATTTTACAATGCAGTCTGCGTCCACATCACACACAAGTAAACACAAAAGTTGTGGGTTGTCAGAGTGCGTTACTATAAACAGCCTCTGGTTTACAATAAGGGGTCGCTATATCTTTAACTACATTGCAACAATACAGAGTGATAGGGAGAAACCGATGCAAAAGCTTAAGACAAGATCGGATTATTGTTAAACAGAAAACGCAAACTCCCAGTACATACATGTATAAACTCAAAACTGTTCCCAAATGGCAGAATTAATACATTAAAGCGCAATTTATCTTGTTTCTGAGCAAAGCAGGATATCACGACAAGCATCCTTAGTCTAAAAACCCCACCGGTGTCCCAGATAGCCGGATGGCTAATGCCCCACATTTCCTTCTCAAACGTTAAACCCCAGGCAACATTCAATAACAAAACAAACCCCATTACGTGCATGTTATATTGCTTTTTGCAAAATCAGCACATCTTTGACACTTGAACAACAAATGCTGTGCGCGTTTGGTAGGGAAAATGGATATTTACCTCACAAAATCCTTGTGTTGCTTCGGAACGTGTGGAAATATCCCGGATAAATATTGCTAAGAAATGCCTTGAACTGTACTTTTAAACTGGCAGCGTGTGGACATGTTTATCTGCTTTCCCAGCCGCTGATCTGTGGTTTTATCGTCGGCTCTTCCCATCCGTCTCTCTTCCCGTGTTTAGGTTAAAGCACTAGGCAGGAAAAGTGATGTCATGGCTTGAAATTGTGTTGCCCGCCCCGCTTTTAGTAAAAGGGCCTATCTTGATGTGCTCCACGTAGCATTTTCAAAAGCCTGATGTCCATTATTGCTTTCATTTATGTTTTATGAAACAGCCTTTATGTTTGCTAATCCACTTTATTTTATTAACCCACAGTGTCCAACATCTGCGCACAGCTCCTCGTTGTGCATCTGCAGTGATTCATTAATCATCGTGACTAACCAGAGAATCAGCATTATTTCAGGATTCTTTAACATTTGTTATACTTTGAATGTTACAGAACCAAAGATTGTATCTTTTCCGAAGCACGATTTCAGTGTCCCTGAGGGGCTTCATTTGTGTGCACAAATGTAATTAAAAGAAGCAAGACAATTTGTAAGGATTTTAGTCAACCAATCTCAGTATGAGTATGCATGTCATATGGAACCAAAAACATACTGTAAGAAAACACAGGGGCTGCTTAGAAACTTTATTTAGGAAAATATAGCTATTAGACAGACTGTGTAATCAAATACCACATCCTTATATTGTCAGAAATCATGTCAGTTTGCATAGAAGCGTGTAGATACTTTAGGTCTGTAATCTGAGCATGGTGTTTTGATGAACAGATTTTGATGTAGTTTATTTTCTGATTGACTGTAACTTCGTTTGAAAGGATGTGCCCTTCAAAACAGCTGAGAAAAGCAACTTCACTCAGAAAGACCAACACAAAAGCAGATTTTCGGTGGGTTGGAGCTCTGCAGCACTAAGGTACATGTCTGTGGGTGCAGCTGCTAGTTGCTCAGGGGCAATAGACTCTTGTTCAGGTTGGTACATGGGTGAAGACAGAGGTAAAACTGCAACGGCTTATATAATGCACATTTTAAAAGGCATTAGGGGCTGGAGGTGGTTAGCACAAAGTGTTCCCTCTAACTGAGTCGACTTAACCCATTAGAAAACTCTGGGCAGTCAACGGACCATTAGATGACTTTGATATTAGCCACTGTTTGAAACCAACGGCTACAACAAGCCGTGGGTCTTGATTCAGGGCTTCAATAACTCAAATAGTTATACGTGTTTATTTAAGAAATCTTCATGGATTTATAGAACTACTAAAGGATCAGTCCAATTTCTTTTATTTGACAGAATATTTAATAGATATGAATTTTAAGAGGTACAGAAGCATCACAAACAAACAGAAACGAGACACAGTGTCCTGAAAACACAGAGGACCTGGAGACTTTTTGTAGTTAGACGATTACTCAGCTATCAGTCAATAAAGTGAAACAACACATCTTGTTAACATTCATGTCAATTCTATGGCCAAAGAATGTGCATAAGTGAGTTATAATACGTGCCCTTTCACAAAAAACAAACATTTTCGCCCCACTTGACTGGTTTGTTATCAGAATGTTCTTGTGCTATTTTAAGAATAAAAAAGAAGGTTGGTTTCAACAATGTGTTTGCGATTAAAGTAGGCTTCCGGAAATAAGGCTCTTTAACCAGTTATTTGAACTGTTTGAAATATCAACAGAATGACAGCTGAGAAAATCAGGTCACATAGTGCTCAAGATAAAGCATCTGTTGTTTTCATGTCAGTGTCTCTTGATGACTTCTGTGTGGAAACCACTTGTCCAGCTGCTTCAAATATTCCAGTATCAACCTGTAACAAGACAACAGGTTCGATGCTTAAATGCTCCTTTGCCCATTTCACAAAACAGATTTGATTTGTTGCACCAATAAACATTTTACCAGTTATTGCTACAAGAGACTAATAATTACCTGATCTTCCACAGACACCTCATCTGTCTCTGAAAGCTCTGTGTCATGAGCTGAGGCTTCAAGATCAGCCTGCTCTGCCCCTGTCAGAATATCCATTGGGGCCTCTGCGATCTCTCTGATGGCTTGATCTTCTAAAGCGAGGGCTGTATCAAACAGCAGAGGAGATGGTGGACACTGAAGACCCTCATCTTCAACATCAAGATCCTATACAAAGAGCATTTTTAACGCATCATTATGACAGTAAAAGAATGAAAGAGGAATTTATAAAGCAGCAAAGTAACATCTGTTGCAGACATCTATAAATTGTAGTACAAAGGGCCCTTAATTTTATTCTGAGGTATTGTCACAGCAGTCACTTCTTTTAAGTGTTTTGATCACACACCTCAATTAGTAGCACATTTCTTCTAAAGTCTGTGCATTTAAATGCATCATGGTCTGAGAATAAAAAATACTTTAAGAAAATCTTTTGCAAACCAGCTCATACAATTTTTTTGTTTTTATATGAAAAATCCCCTTTTTAATTCTCAAACCCCATAATTTAAATGTTAGCAGTCACGGTAACTGACACACAATATGTCCAGCAATATGCAAAACCTGATTTAAGGTACGTTTATGAAAACAGGCACTGTGAACAAGCTACAGAAAGGCACATAAATAGAGGCACAGCATAAGAGGAAAATGAGACGTTTCCAAAAATGAGATTAAATGAGAGGTTTTACTATGGGCACACAGAAAATGTCAAACACACAAAATTGGAGATGAAGACTGTTCAAATTAATTTGTTTTTCCATTCATGTGACGCTACAGGCAAGTATATGATTTACACAGTAGGGGACGTGTTTGAGCATCTATGTTTGCAGACATGTAGATACTTGATTGATATGTCGGCACTCCGAGAACAGTGTTTTGACGAACAAATTTAGTGTAGTTAATTATACTGATGACATAAAACTTAGTTTGAAGAGACGTGCCAAAACAACTGAGAATAGCAATGCACTCAGATCATTTTAATCAGGAAAAAAAAACACCACAAATCATACATCACTGAATTCCAAAGGCAGATTTTCGGTGGGTTGGAGTTCTGCAGCACTAAGGTACATGTCTGTGGGTGCAGCTGCTAGTTGCTCGGGGGCAATAGACTCTTGTTCAGGTTGGTACATGGGTGGAGGCAGAGACAGGTGTAAAGGGCAACGTGGCTCCTCCGACTGCCCCATGTGCACAGGACGATCACATGGAACATCCTTTAGACCCGGGCACAACTTGAATAAAACTTGGCTACTGTCTTGATAAATGTCTGTTGTGAAGGGTTAAGGCAGAACCAAATATTACATTATTATATTATATATAAGAATAATATTGGAAAGAAGGCTGGAAAACTTTTATAATGCAGGTTATAAAACACAGTGGAGGCTGGAGGTGGTTAGCACGAAGTGTTTCTTCTAACTGAAGACATAACCCATTAGATAACGCTGGGCAAGCCAACAGACAATTGGAAGAGTCTGATATTAGCCACTGCTTGAAACCAACAGCTACAACAAGCCGTGGGCCTTCATTCAGGGCTTGGTATACAGATAAATGCTCTTTTGCAGGACATTTTCATGGATTTACAAAACTTAAGAGATAACTTTATTTTACTTTATAAAAACTAAATTTTAAGAGGTACAAAAACAAGGATACGAGAGACACAATGTCGTGTCATTGGCAGGCATTGATTTGAACAGCGTGTCCCTTCGACAAAGGAAATGCATCTCTGGCCCAAGCGCGTTGCCTGTATAGAAAGAGCACAAAATAATTATGACTAAAAATAACTGACCATGACAGCAGACTCAGCAGGACGTTTTACAAATGTATTGAATTCACTCCATATGGAAAAAAACGATCAAGCTAAGATGTCTGATTTAAGTTGTCAGTTCAAACCAACAACTACTGCAAGTTCTTGGCCTTCATTCAAGACTAGCACAAAAACAGACCGAGATAGTTTTGGATGTTTTATTCTTAAAGGGACATTAACCAGTAACAAAGTCAATTTCTATAACAGGTGGCAGGTTCTGGCAACAGTGATTAAGGTAGACCAATGCGGCCATTTTTACAAAACCTATACCTGTGGGGTTCCACCCTCGGTAAGCGCTTGTCTACGCTCTCTGAGCTGGCGATGTAGCAAAGCTTCCACGCCATAGCGACGACGATATCGACGCAGTGCCTTTAATTTCTTTAGGTTATCTCGTTCTTTAATGGACAGCCCCTCTGGACCTGTTAGCAGGCTGCTCCCTGCATCACAAACACCAGCGATCAAGAACATCATTTGCATAAGTGAAAGCTTTTAATTACAGAATCAACAGATGACTTACCGATGGTCTCATGCTCGGCTTTGCGGCTGTGCAGGTAACGTCGTTTCTTTTCTTTCAGTAAGTGTTGCAGACGTTTAAACTGGTCTATGTAAAGGGACTGCAGTCTGATTAGCTTTTCGCGCGTGATGAGAGCCACTTCCTCTGCTGTGTACACACCAGCATGTCTACAGAAAATGAGCAAACCTCCATCAGTTGGTGTCTCAGGGAAAAATTCTTACATGAACACCGATTCTCAGTGAGCAGATGTGTGAAAAATGCTGTAATGTCTTACTTCAAAGGGTCTTCGTGATCACTGTCTAGACTTTCAGCTTCACTGTCTGGGTCTCCTCTCCATGTCTGGTCTAAAACAACTGGGTCCTGCTCCTCTTCACTCCAGCTGTCATCATCTACAGAGAATTTATCACCATTAAAACCTCAAAAAGTACAGTAATGATTAAAAGATTACAGGGCCAATAATGTGCCTGGTTAATAAAAAAACTCACCTAGAAGGCGACTAGCTTCACTGCGGCCTTCTTGAGCTTCAGAATCTGGCCGGCTGTAGCCACTGAGCTGAGACAGCAGAACTTCAGGGGAAGGTCCTGGGGAGGCTTTGCGCATTTGAGCTTGCTGAATCAATGCATTTCTGCGTGCATGCTCAGCGCAGAATGATACCCTGAGAAAGCAGGATCATTGGTTATTTTTCTGTTGAAGATAATATTAATGTAATATTAATAACTACAATACAAAACAAACACACTCACCCATCTTTTTTCTCTGGTTTTGGGGCTGCACTGGGGCAGCGCTTGCCATTTTTGTTGGACACATAACTGCATTGCTTGTATGGAGCATTTTTATCCTCAAGTATGTGTTTGATGCAAAACTCAAAGCCCTCCAGTCGAGGATGTGAACAGGGTCTTTGGCTGTAGGAGCAGGTCTGAGGCTCTTGGGCCCGCGCAGCCTGAGTCACTCGTCCCCTGCTGGACGGCAACACGTGGATCCGAATCCTGTTCAT
Source organism: Ambastaia sidthimunki (assembly GCA_036877625.1). Lineage (NCBI taxonomy): Eukaryota > Metazoa > Chordata > Actinopteri > Cypriniformes > Botiidae > Ambastaia > Ambastaia sidthimunki. Next base: position 10,678 of record JAZGTK010001086.1, on the reverse strand, counting down.
TGCTGATGCCACGGGAGAAAAAAAAACTCAATTTTAAAAACAACACAATTTTAAAGAAACATTTTGGTAACCCTAATGAACATACGCCATTCATGAACAGAGTACATTTCATTGTAATATCGATATGCGTGTACTGGGTATGAGGAACACCTCTCAAAAGCACAAAAACACAAAAACTATTGTTTATGTTAAAATAAATTATTAACGGCGCACTTTTATGCTGTAAGATACACCAATATTTAACATTCGTTAAGATACCCTAAAAACGTGTTAAGACGCATTGCGACGCAAGTATTGCATTCTCCTAAGAGCTGCAAAACATTAATACATATTTTTTTTACTTTGCATTTGTTAAAATGTTAACGCTAAAGCAACATGCTCTCAATGCAACAATAAACGTATTAATAATAAACGATTAACGTTATGGTGAAAATGGAAACTCATACGTCAACGCTGCTGTTCGGCCATCTTTGAATTTGGAAGCTAGCACTGACTTAAACATCACGTAAAAACACCAAAGCTTATGTTTAACTAATATGTGTTTATCTAAAACAACTCTGTAAAATTGTAATCTGAAATTTTCAGGATCAAAACTCACCGATTAAAGTAAACTGTTATTAATGTTTAAGATCCCCCTACAGACCCTCCTCCACCGCTGAACACAAGTACCAACAATGAGCCGTTGACCACGTCACCCATTTTAGCGCCCGCCAACACTTACGTCTATTGGTTCACAACCATTCAAGAAACGTTCTGATTGGAGGAACATACCTCCTGGTGGCATATATTTCGTCTTGATTGGCTATTCGATCTTACACCAGAATATTTTGCTGCCAGTAAATGCATACACATAATGCACGCGTGTAGCAAAATAAAAGTCTTTCTTCAAGGTTTTAAATCTTTTATTTAATAGCAATAAAAAACGAAATAGACCACTTTTATTTAAGCAATTACTTTAATATAAATATGCAGTACGTTTATGTTTATAAATTCATTCTTTCTTTTATGAAAGTGGTTTATCTTTTCCAAAGAGATGCCATGCCTTGTACATCCTTCTCAATTTTATTAGATTTGGCCTGGGAATAACCTGTGGGCAAACAAAAATTAAACTCTGTTAACATACACATTCAAGTGTATTCATATATGATAACTATTCTAATATTATTTAAACTTTTCTAATCTAAAATCTTCTGTGACAAGTTTTGGATATTGTTTTGTTATGATTGTATCTTATCAGTATTTGTGATATTCAAACTTATTTTGAAAAAGTAAAGCACATTAAACAGTAGACTTTTGTTAAAGTTACATGTACCTGTTGATCTTCTAAGTGGTGAAGATCTGCGAGAGGGACAATGGATGGTCTGCCATGCGCACACTGAAAGGGAAGCTGACAGGAGGAGAGCGAGCTCACCAGACTACAGCACTCCTCTTTACTCAAAATGTGGTTAAATTTAATTGCTCCTGTTAACAAATAAATGATATCACAAAATATAACAAATTATATCACAAATATATAACAAAATATAACCATGTAGAATGTACACAAAAATGTCCAAACACATTGTGTTATCATTTAATGAATAAATGTATGTGTGTTCCCCCATAACAGTTTATGAGTATATTTAAGTTTAACTCTATTGGATTTATATATACACTAACCATGACAAGCTTGTGATGCAAGAACATTATGAACTGTTAGAGGCAGCGTTCCTCTCACTCTTCCTGTTGAACGCAGGAGCTGCAAGCATGAACCATAAGAATGAGTCCCATCACAAACAAATCCCTGGAACTTCAAATCTATAGCAAGACCATTTGTTCACAGATAAAAAAATCAATTACAAATGTCCTGGCTCACCTCTATGTGTTCTCGCAGATAGTCCTGCAAAATTAAACATACACTTAAACAGGAGAAGACAAAAGTATGTTTCTAGACTGCATGAAATCGTGGATGAACATCAATAAGATTTGATCTTAACCTCTGCAATGGTTTTAATTACAGAGCGCCTTCCACGCCGGAGTTCTGTGCTCTCTTTCTCTATGAAACAAGTGGGAAGTCTCTCCAACAACACATTTAGTGACTCACTCTTTGGGAAGCTTACATCTAAAGCAAGACCCTTCAGAAAGGCCTGGCAAGACCTTCAAAAACAAAAGAGATATTTATAGAACCAGAACTCATTGAAGACACATGTACGTTTCAGAAACGTGATGATGGTGGAGTCAGGAATGTTGACTCAAGACGGCAGCTGCACTGACCTCAGAAGTCTCATTTCCTCGTCTGTCACACTAATCTCCAAGGGTGGAGTTACCCTTGAGGAACACAGCCTCTTTTTTCCAGGTGTGTCTGGATCATCCTCATAGGAATCTACATCCAAGAAAAAGCAACGTGGAAAAATGATTCTTTTAAATATTTTAGCCTAGTAATATTCTTAAATATTACTATATTTGTTTTTAAAAATGATATTTTTCATTTTGTTTTTTAACTACATGGCATAAAGTTTTATTTGTTCAAATGTGTAAACTTTATACTTCCTACTAAATCCTTTATGGTAAAATGAACAGTACTGTAACTGCATTTACCAGTCACCAACCCCTCCAGTCGAACTCTTTCATGGGCGGCGTGTTGATCAACCAAAACAAGAAGGTTTCCTACAGGAAGGAGGCAAAGACAAATGTTTAGAACAATGTCACATAATTCAACGCAATGATCCTTAAGCCAAGCTTAACATGATACCTTCATTTTTACCACTTTCAGACATGTCTTCCTCTGTTGTATTTATCAAACAAGCCAGAAACTTCTTGTCCACTTGATTGATGACCTAAGGTAAAAACAACACAAAAATAATTAGTAAAAATAAATTTTCACTGAAAGAGAATTTTGTCACGTTATTTTAGTTATCTAAGCCATACCAGTTCCCAAATGCACAGATAGGATAGGAGGTAATACTTGCTCTCATTGTGTGGATCATACTCTTGGTAAACCGGTAGGGGAAAAGAATGTTGTGGATTTTTACAGCTAGGCCCTCTGCTTGACCACTGGTTACATCCACAGCAACCTAATCAGAATAAATCAGAAAATAGTGTACATTTGTTCTTTAAACTTCTTTGTGAAAATATAAGATATAAGTGAATTTAAGAAAAACTACATGAACCTCTGGAGGTCGTATGAACACTGGGTTGGTCCATTCTGAAAATAGTGTTGACAGTGAATTTGGAGCTTGGACATCCTCTTTAAAAGAAAAGGAAAGACTGATTAGTAAAGATGCATAACAAAGCTTTGCACCTATCCTGATCTCAGTCTAGAACTGTACCTCTGCTGTCTATGCCTGAGCAATGAGATCTTTCTGCTCTGGGCTTGGGCAGAAAGGGAAGTACAATATTTGTCTGAAATGGATAACACCTGTACTCACATCCTATGAGTAGAGAGAAGCTGATTATGATATAAAATATATAGGCTCATATAATTTGAAAGTAAAAACTGAACATTAGCTATCAAAACTATCAAAACTACTTCAGCTATCACTGAATTCTTCCTACCCGTTTTTGAAATAACGCTGACTGCCATGTTAGTAACATCTGTGGTACATGGTACTTGAGTCTCCTCCACTGGAGGACAGATGTATTTGCTGAGCCCTGTAACTTGGTTGATATAAACCAGCTTACCTAACGACTTGTCATAATGAGCCAACCAGTTGCTTGAAACTGGGATTGCTTCATCATTTTCATGGCTTTCATTTGTAGTCTGGCCTTCATTTCTTATAGTGTGAGACCGTGGATCATGCTGAGAGGTTATGCCAACTTTAACACCAGAGTTCACACTTCCTCCAGATGTCATATATGGGTTGCAAAGGTGTGAGTCCTCCAAGACAGAAGAAGGTGTTTCCTTCAGACCAAAGGCAGGAATATCTTTAGACGGATCACTGACAGCTGAATCAACAGTTCCAGAGGATTCAAACAAAACATCTTCTTCAGGAGCATTAGGTGTATTGTGAACACTTCCTAAGGGATTTTTTTCTAATTCATGGGACATGGGAGCAACAGGGGACCTCTCTTCAGAAAGAAAGTCTTGCACAACTGGGCAAGACAAACGTTCATTAATGAGCAGGCCTGCCTTTCTGCTAACCTCATGTGATTGTTGATGTTGGGGTAAATTGAATGCTGTTTTTTCATGTTTTAAATAGGAACATTTAGCAGCCAATGAAACGTTGTCTCCTTTATTCCAAGGTGAAGATTCTGCAGAACATTTAGAACTAGTATGTTCAGATAGTGTACCTAAACTGTTCCTCACTGGTGGCCTGTCTTTGTTGCTCTCTTCATTCCTACAATCAGATGTAATCAGACCATCTAAATTCAAAGCAGAACCTACAAAGAATTCATTAGATTTTTTAGAAGACTCTGGATGTAAATCACTGCTTTTATCCATCTTTGGTTGTTTTTTCTCAGTGTCCTTCTTAAACAACCTTTTAAACTTGTCAAGAGATCCAGTTTCAAAAGACAGAGTTAATTTACGACATGGTGCACTTCTGAAGATCTTTGAGCTGGGACCATTAAAACTGTAGTAATCCTGCCTGTCTCTTTCATTGCCCTTTGATGGCGATTTTCTCTTTGGTGGATAAAGTTTGTTCGGAAAACTGAATTGTTTTAAACTATCTTCTGCCCCTTTTTCATCCTGTATCGAGATCTTATAACTCTGACTTCCTGTCACTTTGTTGTTGTTGTGACTACCAACTGTTGAGTCTTTATTAGGACAAATTACATTTATATCACATTTGTCAGGTATGTCATCTTTTGTGCAATTGTTATTAATTTCTGAGGTCTGTACAGGTAAACTGACACACTGAACCACTCTCTCTTCCTCTGATTCTTCACTGGAGTATATGTCTGTGTTTGTTGACACCTGTTCTGGCATTGTAACACCACCAAAAACTTCCATATCATTGGAATTATCTTTGTTCTCATTCAGTGCTTCTTCACAACCTTCATGTGTTTCAACAACCTTGAGGTTTGGTACTTCTGCAGGGGTCTTTACACTCCTCGCTGGACTACTTGTTGGACCATCAGTGTCATTCATGGAAAAGTCTGTGACCAGGTTTTCTTTAATGAGAAATGATTTTACCCCTTCCTCAATGCAGATGAGGACATCATCCCAGTCTTTGAACTCTATAAGGGACTTGGCTGGTTCAAGGCATATGTCATATTCAGAGTAGTGACACTTGATATTTAACACATATACTCCATATAGGTCACTTCCGCCCCTTTGTTTAGGGCTTGACGTTAGGGGAGATGAACTCGGGCTGTTGTTTTGTCTAGCTGCACTGCTCACTCTCCTCAGGAGGCAGTTGAGTATTTTATGAATGCGTGTCTTCAGAAGAAGTCTCCCGTTTACAAACAGGAATTGCAAGCTGTTGTTGTAATGACCCTCACGGCCAATATGACCTGTCATTTCAAACTGTTCATGGATATAACTGACCTCTCTAAGCTTTTGGGCTCGACCCAAGCCGTGAATCTGAACAAACCTGTAATAGGTATTACTTGTTTTGGAAAGTTGTACCATCATTTGTGATGAGGTTTCTTTTTTTACTGTAAATGACACAGACGGGTGCATAAGCGAAATGGCCTCCACTCTCTGACGGATACGTTCGATCTCTAAAACAGCATCAATTCTTTTCCTTCTGACCGGCATGTTGTGAAAGAGGTTGCAGACTGACACGGTCGTCCCAGCGGATGGACGGACAATCTGTGCTTCAAAAACATCCAGTTCATTTCCCTCAATGAATCTTTTAACGTATGTTTTCACAGTCATTTTAGTTCTAGAGCTTATTTCAACCATTGCAGCAAGAGAGACGATACTGGAAATTGCTTCCCCCCTAAACCCATGAAAGCGGAGGTTATCCAGATCCTCAAGTGTACTGCATTTGCTTGTGTTGTATCGGGTTCCTACTTTTTCCATGTCCTCCATACACATTCCCGAGCCATTATCAATCACCTGAACTTTGCAGGCCTGTATGTCTATTTTGACCGCAACGCATGTCGCTCCAGCGTCAATGCTGTTCAATACGAGCTCCTCCACACACTGTTGCAATGAGAAGATTGCAACGCCGGAGCGCAGCTGTGCTTGAACTTCTGTGGGTAAACTCTTAATCATTCTGAAAAAGAAATTAAAATACATTAGCAGATATTGATTTAATGTCTACAATATTGTTTTAACCAGAAGTGTAAATAACGGTCCACGTGACAGAAACTAAAGAGCAATCACATTATACTGCCATTTGAATTAATAACAAAAACGCACCTTTACCTGCCGGTCAGCTGCCGGTACGGAAGCAAAATAAAAAAATAAGATGGAGTTTAAAATTGTCTTTAATCGACTGTCAGCTGTGACTTTTCACATGTACTTAAATAACAAAGCACGTCTGCTAACTGCTAAGTTTCATTTCTCTTAAATAACAAATCACTTTACCGTGCACTATAAAGTGTACATACCACGGATTTGTGATATAAATAATATTTGTATAGCATGTCCTACTATAATTCACGTATGACAACCATTTGTTTCTCTACTTATGAATTCCCGCAACACAACTGCAGCGGAAATGACGTGTCGCGCAGTGTGAAGCAAACGACTTTAAGGTAAAATGAGCGACTTTGATGCACGTACTAAACAAAAGACTCCAAAGTTTTTTGGTCTCATTTTTGTTGATGTGTAAGTTTAGGTAAACATTATTTAAAAATATTTTAAATATTAAAAATTAGGCGTTACAGAAAAAGTTGAAAAAACCCTGTTTAAAAGATAAGCCCAAAGTGACGATTACAATTGGGTATGCAAAATCAAGTTGTTTAAAAATAAATAATTTTTTACCAATTGTACAGCATATGATTTTTGAGATGAAATTGCAACTTGTTATAATGAGGCGAATTAGTGCAGGTGTAATAAATCATTAAATTTAAATCAAATTAAAAAAACTCAAAGTAGGTAAAGGCCCAGGCAAAACTCAAAGTAACTCTCAAGGCTCTCCTAATGTTCTCTGCACATGACAATATATAGCGTTATATATACAGTTTTGCCTAATTGATAAGATGTGTCATATTTAACATGACATAAACATGTCATGGTGCAATTCACAAGCATTTATACTTTTGCCTTTGTTAAATGTAATGCATTTAGTGCCCCCTCAATTTCAATAATGTTTAAAATTTCACAATATCTGAATTGTCAACAGCCATAAAATGCGCTATAAATATATTTACTGTAATAATATTGACAACATTGGTGGAATGTTTTAATAAAATCTCTACAAAATCTATCTCTCACAAGCAAATGTAATTTTATTTAATGTTGTTACATTAAACAACGATTGCACATAAAGTTACTTTTTAATATTCAGCATTTAAATAAAATGAGAGTTATGAGAGTTAAATAAAATGTAGAGTTGAAAGTCACACTTTGGTGTGTAAAGTCCTCTTGTACTGTCTATTATAGTCATTTTTTTGTCTTACTTAGTAGACTTAGTAGAACTTGATAGAATAGGAAAAAATAATTGCAATGGCCTTATTGCACATGGGCAATAAATCTTGTGAAATCAAATCAAGTCATAAATTATATATTGTTTTTAATATCAAGCTTATTTTATTACAGTCATTAAAGGAAAAGCAGTTGCAAAAATATTAAAGCATTCAAAAAACATTATTAAACATGATAAATATGATGTTCAGGGAGACTAAATTTCTTCTTCATTTCAGTACATTGTGTCAGTTTTTTATTGAAAGGTGGAGAGGGAGGGAGAGTAAAAGAGGGAGACAGAGAGAGAGTTTGATAGTGGTCAGCAGTAAATCTTTACTGTGGCTGCTATCCAGGGTGCTGAAATGCTTTGCTTTTGAATGTTGAGGGCATTATGGCATGTTTTTGGTGACCTTCACAGATAAAGATGGGTCGTCTGAATGTTACCTTTCATGCCTTGGTGTATATGAGTAAAAGTTTTAAAACAAGGTTCACTTTAAAAAAGGTTCACTTTCGAATTTCCTAAGCATAAAGAGCAGAAAGGATTTACTTTTGTTTTGCTAATGAAAAGCTGATTAAGTCTCTGCTCTGAACTGAAGCGCTTCAAACTGAGTTCCAGTACCAGTGTCATGCCTGGGAGACTAGGAGAACAATATGGCTTTTAAGCTTGAGTTCCTGCCAAGCCACTGCTTTGTATCTTTTGTTATGGTCTTTCGCATGTGTTAACGTGCAGAGCATTCAGGAAACATGAGGTGGGATACGTATGCTGAACACTCGCATGCTCTTAACGAAATGGCGCAATGTGAACTGCAGAGCGCGCGAGGGGGCGTCAGGATGGATTGTAAAATACTACGCGGTCCTTGGGGGGATGCCTCTCCTATATAATGCATTTCATTAATTGGAAAAGATCAGCCATGTTTTTTTTACGGGAAAAGTGAATTAGTCAGACTATTCTACCACTCCCAAACGCCCCCTGCTCTCTCTCTCTCTCTCTCTCTCTCTCATACTCACATACGCTCACGCACGGCCACAGGAACGCTCCTGGCTACCGTGGACGACACAGAAAGGTACGAAGCCGTGATGGCAGTTGCTGCATAAACCCAGATGGATTTGAAGCAAGAAGGGTCTGGTCTTGTGGTGGCTCTACTGCATCAGCCAAAAGCGTATAGTGTGCGGATCACAGGAGATAAGTAAACGCGACCACTTGGAAACATTTCTACAAATAAAGCCTTGACGAAGCAAATCCGCGGTGTGCCAAAAACGCATGAATGAAACCGGAGCCTTTATGCTCTGTATGGAAGACGCCAACTACAAGACCGATATATCAGAGAACTAGGCGTCCCTGGCCTTGCAACACATTCCTAACGGTGTCGGAGCGCAAAGGAGGAGAGAGACTAAAGCATCAGTAATCAGACTAGGACACTCTCAGCACCCTCCCACGACGAGCCCGAACCACACGGCAAGGCGGATTCAACTGCAGCATTGAGGAAACGTATCGCTGGATGTGGTTGAAGACTGTGTTGAATGCGTTTGTGTAATCCATTCCAAGCGCGAGATCTGGTCATCCTAACCCTATGCGCCTTAGGAACATTTTCCAATCTGGAGAGTGTCGGACTGAGAGGCAGGTGTAGGTGCGAGGGCGCATCCATGAGCGTCTTATCCCGGGATGGCATGTTTTTAGTTTAACCGGATTTGTTTGTAAAGACTGGGGACGAGGAAAGGCGAGTTCCGAAGTTTTGATGCATATGATCACAACCACCATGATTTTTATGATCCTCGGTGCTTCAGTTGTAATGGTAAGATCATTAAATTGTCTATGCACATCTTAGTTTAGGTTTCAATTATCCATTTGTGTAATTTCTTTAATTTTTAAAGTAAAATCGGGGGTTTAACAAGGAAAAATACAAAACTAGAGAACATGGACCGCTGAAAGTCAATTTAAATATCTAATTGAGACAGCACAAGCATAAGCTACTTGTTTCTATTATTGGCTGATATGGAAATGTATCAATGTGTATTTCCCCCTGCAGTGGTCACAGTACCAGGTCATGTAGCGGTTGCTCTGTTCCAATACTGCTTGTCATGTCCCGGTTGACTCGAATGGTTCTTTGCAGGCGATAGCGTGTTTAATGGACATGAACGCACTCCTGGACCGCTTTCACAACTACATCTTACCGCATTTACGAGGGGAAGACCGCGTCTGTCATTGCAACTGTGGAAGGTAAAAAAAACAAAGGTTAATAATTAATAAAATCATATTATAGGAGGGAAAACGTTGCTTTTTCACGCATTAACAGGTTCACCGTTTATTTCTAAGAGATCCTAGGCCTGAATCATTCTGTAGCCTTCGAAAGACTGTCTTTTACATTTCATCTCATTTATTTATTTAGAGATGGTTCCGTTATATAGGGCCTTTACGTATTCGTGCGATTTGTGTCATAATTCGGGCGTAATTCAAAAGGTTATCAATACATCGAAACAACCGATGTTGTTTTGCGTCGGTGTTGCCAGTATAAGAATTCTCCTCGATTTCACTGCTTGTATTTTTTCTTCCTGCGTATCAAGTGCTTTCTCTCCAACAACAGCCAGAGATGCTCTTTTGGATCTTTGTGTTGGACACAGTTAAAAAACGTTTATAGTTAATAGGTGTCACTGTAAAACAATGTGATTAAAATACAGAGTGAAGTCAGATTGAGTAAAAGCATGGCAAATGCAGTTTTGTGATTTTGCTTAATGTAGTACAAAAATAGCTTCGTTTTTGTAAAACAGGACAAAAAATGTATAACAGACAGTTGGTCCATTTAAAGCACATTTATAAACAGCAGATTTGTAGTTATTTAGTCCAAATATACACAATGTGTTTCCTTGACTATTATTAAATATTACAAAAGCTTAAATTTTGTTTTTATTTTTTATAATAAGAGTGTTATGTCTGTTTAAGAGACTGTTTCATCTGTTGATTACAAGTTGATCATGCAAGAACATAACATTTAGAAAAGGTTACTAAATTAGGTCAGATTGAAATGATAAAAGGTGCATGTTTCAATAATGTATGATGCATGATAACAAGAACATCTGCAGTTAACCTAAATGTGCTGCATGTAGTAACATGATAAATGAACAGGTTTTAATCAGGCAAACCAACCAGACTCCATTAGGTTACAGCAGCAAAATTAACTTTAA